>JAVQJG010117106.1:0-15110 GCA_036024015.1 Craterocephalus amniculus
TCAAAGAGACGGGCCTTGAGTTTGCTCTTAAAGGTAGAGACAGACTCTGAGGATCAGAGTTTGGTAGCTCGTTCCACCATCGAGGGACAACAGAGGAGAAGAGTCTGGATGCTGATCTCAGGGCACGTTGGGTTGGAACCACCAGGCGTCTTTCAGCGCCTTCAGATTTACTTCCTTAAATCTACATTTTCATAACATAATAACATATTTTTGGTCGCTTTCTCTCACAAAATACAACTAAATAGGCTTACTTTGTACCAGAGAGCCTCTGTATTTGAAAGTATTTTCCAGGTACCAGGAAATGAATCAATGAACGCGCATACAGACTGTTATGCTCTATATTTTGAAGCTCTGTATTTTGCACACAACTGATCATATTTCATTACTTGTGTAGCTAAATAAGTTTGCATTTTCTTCACTAAAGTTGGAAGCAGCCTTTTCAGTCAGACTCCAGACAATCAATCAATCAATCAATCAATCAATCAAACTTAATTTATACTGCAGTTTTCATACATTACAGGCAACACGGGGTGCTTTACAAACATTAAATAAACCATACCTCCCACCCAGACCCTAACCCATGTACACACAAATACACTAACACACACACATGCTCAAGACATAAAAAGTCATGACATGGGGAGGTATCGAAGCTCCAGGTGAGGAAGGACCACCATATCGGGAGGCAACAAATGATGTGGAGACACCCCTGGCCTGGGGAACCTCCAAGACAGCCGCCAGCATGGAGGCCCACCCATGAGGAAATACTGGAGCTAAGAACAAAAAACTAAAATACAAATAAAACAGATTGTTAGTAAGATACAGAGAAGTGTAAAATGAAAGTATAACAGTTTAATGATAATCAAATGCATAAGGAAAAAAATCCTGTTTCCTTTCTATCATCTCCAACCAGTCTGCCCAGTCTCCTCTGACCTTTGACATCATCAACTGGATATTTTATCTTCTTCAGACCATTCTCTGGAAACTGTTGTTGTGGGTTAAAATCCCAGTAAATACTCAGACCAACAACCATGCCGCGTTCAAACAAACTTAAATCCTCTTTCTCCTTCACCTCACACCAGTTCCCGCCATGTGATTGGTTGACTCACACATGACACTCTACAACTGAGAGAGTTTAAAGTGGTTTTCACACGCTAGCCACACATCAATGAGGTGTCAGACATATTTGATTAAAAAAAACTCAATTCCCCTCTTGTGAGTTGTCGAACTGTGTCGAGTTATAAATGTTGTTTGATTTAACCCTTTCATGCATGAATTATTAAGAAACAGTGCCACATGCTTTTTGCATAGAATATATTTCTACCATAGACATAAACAATGATTTTTTTATTTCTTAGTCATATTTTACATTTCAATCATTTAATGTAATTATATATTTTAATAAAAAGTAATTAAATAAATCTGCTCTTCGTATTTCTATAATATGAATATTCTCTAAAAATATGGCTGTATAGTTTTTTTCTAAAAGAAAGTTTTGTTGTTACAATGTATGTAAGTACATATATGAATATTTATTCTACCGTAAATGGCAGTGTATTGAATGACTCGCTGATGTACCTTGAAGCAGCAAAATTACACATTTTCTACCCATGAATATGATGGAAAACAGCTGTCAGATGGGTGTCCACTGTAGCAGACAGTCTGCATTAAAGGGTTAATGATGCGCATACTGAATCCATGCATTACACCGCTGTACCGTTGGTTTATAAAGCCTGGATTCAATGGTCTAAACGTGAATTTTTTAGACCCCTTCAAACCCTTTGGATCACCTGCTGATCGCTGCACACAAGGTTTCTCACCTAGTTCCTGTAAGACAATTAAAACCAAGCATCCTCTGATGCAAAATGCAAACTCTTTTACTAACACAATGTTGCAGGTTGCACAGCTGCACCACAGAATGTAAAACAAAGTTCATCTTCAGACACAACGGTGCAGAAAAAAAGAGACCCCAACCAGCATCATGGATCTTCTCAGGCCACATGAAAACTATAATAGCAGCTGAAACAAACGTGGTGTGTTAAAATAAAGAAAATATGTCAAATAAATAGGTGACGAAATGTCAAATCGGAGCTTGTAACTTCCTTTGGTGTCAGTGTTCACGCCCACATATAGCAGCACCGTTTTTCTGCTGAATCTGGAACTTCGCTGCTAGAAGAGTCTGAACAGCAGAGAGTGAAGGATGCTCAGGTTTTACGTGCTCATGGTTCTCCACCAGACGGCCTGTAAGTCATTGTGTCTCATAAATTCATTGAATAAATTAGTAAATTCTGGGTTACAGGCGACTACAGAGGTCCGGGAGGAGAAATTTGACCACAGTGTTTGACCTTGTGTTTCAGATGGAGATGTGATTTATGCCAGTGTTGGAGGAAATGTGACTTTTCCCTGTTTCTTCACCTCCACTGCCAATCATCTGAGCTGGTATAAGCAGGTAGCAGGGGAGCAACCGCAGATTGTTTCCTATTTCTACAAAGGCTCAGGCAGTATCTTCTACAATAATTTTACACAAGGACGATTTTCAGCTCGTACCAGAGATGGTTTCTACAACCTGAGCATCTCTAATATCCAGGACTCAGACTCAGCCCTCTACTTCTGTGGACACATCAGCATTAAAGCCACTGAGTTTATCAAAGGGACGCTTTTGGTGCTAAAAGGTAATAAAACCTTGTTTTTGTGTAATTTAAGCTGTTTAAAATCTACATATTTTGGTGTTGGGAGATTTTCAAATACGGTTCTACTCGGAAAATTAGAATATCCTGAAAAAGTGCTGCATTTCTGTAACTTAACTTCAGAGATGAAATGTACAAATATAGACAAATAGTATGTGCAAATCAATATGTTACAGATTTTATTTTTTTACATTTTGCTAATTTTGATTTGTTGCTTCAGAAAACCTCAAATTAAAAAACTATGAAAATTAGAATATTGCTTGAAATAACAAAAAAAACAATGATTTTAAATAGAAAAAAGTCAGTCCTCTGAAAATAAAGTCTTGGATCTATACTTAGTAGATAAAATGTGTTGGTTTAATCTTTTATGTTGCTTTATACAACAGTATTTTTTAATAGTCATTAAAAAGCATTTTTCATTATTGTAATTTCAATCAGCTATTTCAATGCACATGTGCTGATGATCCTTAATAAAAGTGCATTTAGTGCTTTAGGTTGTAAACTGAAACTCTCTTTGGTTTCTTCACCAAAAAAACTTTATCGATATATATTGTATATCATGATTCAAAATATCGAGCTATGAAATTTGATTCATAACTCATTTAACAATGTTTTCATTTCAGAGTCCAGTTGTGCGTCGTTCCTCCAGCAGCATGAGTCTGAATCGGTTCCAGCCGGAGGTTTCGTGTCTCTGAACTGCACCGTTCTCCCTGGAACAAATGACGGAGAGCACAACGTTTACTGGTTAAAAAGGGATTTGGAAACGTCGCCCGTGGGAATGATGCTGATCCACGCGAACAGCAGCAAGAGGAAGTGTAAAGGCGGCTCTTCTGCATGCAGCTGTGTGTACAGCTGGTCAAAGAGGGATGTGCAGCGGCCGGATGCCGGGATGTATCACTGCGCCATGGCTTCATGTGGACGAGTACTCTTCAGTAGCGGGACAGAACTCTACGTGGAAGGTAGGAAGCACATGTTTAGCCTCACATATTCGGTCTTCTGCACCATAACACTAAATTCTGTGCATCTGGAACCTGTGAAACACTTGAACTGCAATTTGGTGGTGTCAGAAGAGACTATGTTTTTCAGTTTAAGATTATAATAAATACTTGGATTAAGCGGTTCAGAAAATGGATGGATGGATGGATATGTATATATATTAAGGTTGCATTGATATCAATAGTATATATACATATATGTATACTGTATAATCTTAAAAATAAGGACAATCCATATTCAATGAAATTGAAATTCACTGAAATTCATTGAAATTCATTGAAATTTCTATTTATTGATCCCTCGTAACCATAATATTTCTAATTAAAGTTAAGGTAAATCTCGGGTCTCAACACTTTGTTAAAACATTTTTAATCCATCTTTATTCATCTTTTTGTCACATTTTCTCCATTTGTTCAGAGAAGAATAGTGAAACTGCGGTGGTACATTATGTGGTCGCAGCTCTGGCCGTGTCTCTCATGTTGAACATCGTCCTGTTTATTCTCTGTAGAAGAAGAGAAAATCTTCCTCCTGAAGGTAGATTTAACTTTTATTCATCAGGTTTTAACTTTCTGAAACAGATAAATGTGTAATTTTGTTTACTTTAAAGGCCCCTGTGAGCCTGAGCCCACCACAGACAGTCAGGTTAGTTTATAAATTCCTCTCAACGTTCGTGGTGTGTTCGTGTCAGACCAGGCTCTCTGGTGATGAAAGCTCTCTGGTGTCCTGCAGAATGAGGCGACGGCAGCCGTTCAGTACGCAGCTCTGGACTTCAAGCAGAGGAAAGAGAAAAGCAGCAGACAGAGGAGCTCGGAGGAAGAGACGCTTTATTCTGGAGTTAGATTCTCACACAGCAAGTGATTTTCCATTAGAATTGTGTGAATGATCATCTTTGATCCTTCTCCTGTTTATGTTTTATTAAAACAGAGCTTTACTAAATAACTTTTTCTGCAGATATAATGATTTTTCTCTTCAGAGTTCTACGTATTGTGATCACCTCTACTTTTGAGCATTACAAAGCAAATACCACATATAATAACAATAATAATAATAATAATAATAATAATAATAATAATAATAATAATAATAATAAACCATTAACTGAATATAAAGTCTCTGTGTCAAATGTCAAATTTATTGACATTAGAGTTAAAACAACACCAGAGTGCTTCAGAAATTGATAGAAAGAGACATGGGCTGATAAAATTAAACATAAATGCAAAAGAAATACAATAAAGTTACTAAAAATGAGTCAAAACTAAAAGACACCTTAAACCCTTTTTTAATAAAAAATATAAAGCCCTACATGATAAATCTTGAGAATTTGCAAGATGCTGTCATCTGTGGGAGTTTGTAACTCTTTGTAACTCTTTGATGGATAGTTTACCCTTAACTTTTCCAGACATTTCCATCCCATCCAGCAGGTTTCCATCCAGCCACAACATGTAGTTTATCCAGAGCCTGTATCTGGTAAATCCACCGTGATGATCCATGATAACACCATTATTTATCACAGTTTCAGCAATGTTGCTCTATTTTGGAGGTACAAGGCAAGTTTGTTTACATCATATTAATTGTACTTTACAATTCACCGTTTTACATAAAAACATTAGAAGCAATACAGCAGGATGCAGAAAGCATTTAGAATAAAAACAACAACAAAAGAAGCAAGAAAATAGGATATATCTCTTGTTTTGATGATGATGATTTAAAACTACTGAGATCCAGCAGACCTGCAGGTTTCTGGAAGTTTGTCTCTCCAGGTTTATTTCTGACACTGGGAACTGAAGGTAGACCTGACCCTGATGACCTGAGGGATCATAATGAAACAGAAGTTCCTGAATAAACCGTTCAGAGCTTCGCAAACTGACAGCAGGGTTTAGAAGGTGATTCTTTGACAAACTGGATGCCAGAGTAAAGCTCTGAGGACTGGTGTTACATGATCCAGGGCCTGGTCTTAGTGAGGACTGGAGCAAGGACAGTGTTACAGTAGTCTAGTCAACTAAAATCCTCCAGAGAAGTCAGTCATTTATCAAATCAAATCAAATCAAATCAATTCAAATCAAATCAAATCAAATCAAATCAAATCAAATCAAATCAAATCAAATCAAACTTTATTTCATCCATAAAAACAATACAAAGTGCTTCACATATTTAAAAAAATTTACACCAAAATAGGTAAAACAGACAAAAACATCAATTTCCCTCTCACACCCATCCACAACCCCATAGTCACCCCCACCCCTACCCTATTATACCCTATAAAATAACAGTTAAAAGAAAACAAAAATAGAAAAATGGCCAAGTACCAGGTGAGGAAACGATATCTTGGGGGTCCATCAAAGGAAGAGCCGCCCCCACCCATTACCACACAGGCTGTCACCACAGGGGCAACCACCACTGTAACACCCACGCAGTCAGGGCAGGGGTGGCTCCCGATGGAGACAACCCCAATGAGGACAGAACTGGAGTGATGAAAGTAATTCAATGAAAACATCTGAAAACAATAAAACCTACAAAAAATATATACAGAGAGCTTTAAAGTAATACTTAAATAAATAAAGTAAAGATTTAAATGAAAAAAATAAATATTTGTAAAAATATTGAATAAAAAAACTTATGTGTTATAAGCTTAATTAAAAAGTATGGTCTTGAGTCTCTTTTTAAATACCTGAACAGTTTCTCTCAGGCAGGCTGTTTCATAGGCAAGGCCCATAATACTGAAACGTGGCCTCACCAAAGGTTTTGGTACAAACTTTACAAGCTAAAAGGCCGGTACCAGAGGACCTCAGGGTCCACGAGGTCTCATACCTTAAAAGCAGGTCAGATAAATAAGAAGGCCCAAGACCTTTACGACACTTAAAAACCATTCAAATAACCTTACATTCAAGGTTCTTTAATCCTTCAGAAGTTATTTATGTGGTACTAGGCTGACTTCACAACTGTGATAATGAAGTCCAAGTCTGAGTCAGGACTAAACCCACGTTTCTGGCTCTGTTGGTGGTTTCTAACTTTGCCATCTGAAACTGATTATAGACTTTTAATATTTTTAGTTTTGCTCCAAAAATTATGATTTCAGCTTAGTCTTCTTTTAGCTGAAGAAAGTTGTAACACATCCAGTCTTTAATCTGATCGATGCATCTGATCAGTGATTGGATGGGACTCTAGTCCCCTGGTGTGATGGTTATGTAGATGTGTGTGTCATCAGCATAGCTATGATAACATATTTAGTTGTTATTTTATAATGTGAGTGAGTGGGAGCATTTAAATGTTGAACTGCAGGGGCCCCAGGATGGAGCCTTGGGGAACTCCACAGGTTATTTTAGTTTGCAATAGTTTATAGTTACTTCATACACAAAATAGTCCCTGTTATTTAGATAGGACTCCAACCAGTTCAATGCTTTGTGTGAAAGTCTTACCCAGTTTTTCTGCCAGTCTAGTAAGATGATATGGTCAGCTGTGTCAAAAGCAGCACTGAGATCCAGTAGTACCAGGACTGAAATGTTTCTGCTGTCTGTGTTCAGGCAGATGTCATTAAAGACCTTAACAGGATCAGTCTCAGTGCTGTGATGTGGCCGGAAACCTGATTGGTCAACATCACAACAGTTTTTTTTGTCAGGAAGTTGTGTAGTTGTTGAAAAACAACTTTTTCTATAATCTTACTAAGAAAGGGGAGGTTTGATTTTGGCCTGTAGCTGCTCATGAGGGACGAGTCTAAGTTGTTCTTTTTCAGGAGTGGCTTGATGACGGCTGTTTTTAGGCTCTGAGGGAAGACACCTGAAAGCAGGGACATGTTTACTATCTGTACAATACCTGAATTTGTCTGATTTCACCTGAAACAGTCGGACAGATGCTGCTGGCAGTATGGAGAAAGCAGGTGATGGTTTTCAGATGGGAAATAAGGTCACTTTCTGTTTCCACCAGTCAGAGAGCTAACATTTCCAAAAGGCAGCAGTCAGAGAATGAGTAGAAAGTGAGTTGTATGTGTGTCTTGAAAGAGAAAAAAATAATGGTCCTTCATGACTGGAAAAAAGTCAAGAAGACATTTCTAATGCATGGTGACACCAAAAGCAGCTGAGTTACAGTTTTAGTTATGTACAAGGTAAACAGGCCTAGTAGCATATATGTCTATAAAAGATGAAAAAGTGTAAATATCTTAATAGTTTGTTGGAATAACAGTGATCAACAGTAACCAAGATGAAGATGGTTGAGCTTCTTACATAAAGGCTTGCACAAAAAAAACAAAACAACAAAAACAGGTGGTCCAAAAGTAGCCAGAAATTAATTCAAAAGTAGGCAAAGGAATCTCAAACTCAATGTGGAAATGGGATAAAACTGACCTGCAGTACTTTCATTTAGGTCATTTTCAATATGTATCATGCACTACTCCAGCAGCCGTATTCAGTTCATCTGGTGGCCAACAGGGGGCAGCAGTCCACCCACAGCGGAGACCACAGAGCTGCTCGGCCATGATGCTGAACACACTGTACAACACTCAGATGTGTTCACATCACCTCTTGTGGTCATCTGACTTAAAAAGCTAATGTCTGAACCATGAAAGCAACATGCACTGTAAACATCTGCACACACTCTTCTTTGTGTTATTTAGCCACAGATGTATCCCTGTGAATGCATCATCTCTACATACTTTCTAAATAAGTTTTTTCTTTGCATGTCATGGAAAAAAGATGTTTTCAGGTGCTGCAGAATTCTGGTTGATGAGAAATAAAAAGTGTTATTGCTTCTGAGTTCCTGCTCTGGTCAAGCCCACTCACATTCAGCTCAACGCCGGTGGTTTTAACAGCTCCTCCTCTCCTCATCTCGCTCAGGATGACTCTGTGGTCGTTTTCTGATGCAGCTTGTTTGTTCCAACCACTCCACCTTAACCTCTGCTCTTCTCTTTCTCACGTACACCTTCACAGATGCATCTGCACCCTGATGCAGCTCAGCTGAGACCCTAATAAAATATACAGAAAGGAAGAGGATGGGCTATAGAGGAGGATTGGTGCAGATCTTTTAGACAATTACAGCTCATGATGTGTTTATGTTCTTGTTTTTTACTCATATCTTTAACTAAATAAATAAAAAAACACACACAAAGGAGGAATTTGTTCTCTGTTTACTGTTAAAGACCCCTACAGGAAATTTATTTGCCCCTCACTGACCTGGATTTACATCTTTATAACCACAAGGTGGTATCTCTTAGTGTTTCCGACCTACTTACAACATTTTGAGCAAACAAATAAGACAAATAATATCTTCATAAAACACAGCGCCAACTGGATTTCTCTGGTTCTACTGAAACTTTGCATTATCCAATACAAATCCAAGCTACAGTTTTGTTTATTGTTGGTCGTTTTAGGTCTCCATGCAGTCATGATCATTATCAACACAGCTTCAGGTTTCAGAATCTGAGGCTAGAATGATGTAAAATGAATTTATCAGCAGATATAGCATTATAAAGGCCAACCAGAAGAAGAAAACAGGATTTATCATTGACAGAACTTTATAGAAATAACAACCAGATCAACAGAGACCAAGACTTTCTCTCATCCCAACATCATTCTATGTAGTCTTGGTTTTTAGGAGGAAAACAAAGACAATATAAACTTTTATTCCTTGAGAATCATCATCATCACCATCATCATCGTCATCATCACGTCTGTTGTTCACTAAACTGACCTGGAGTCTCGGGGTGAACTCCAAACTCTATACTGCCCTCTGGTGGCCGTATGGGCTAACAACCCATGTAACAACAGGGACATGTAAGTATGTCAGCAGTGTTGGAAGCGTTGTATCTATGTACAGATAATGGTAGTATGAAAGGGCCTTTAAGCCTTACAGGTCATGGGTGTCAAACATACAAGTCAGGGGTCAAAACCAGCCAACCAGAGGGTCAATTCTGGCCTGAATTTCGTAAATGTGAAAGTAACATGTTAACATAACCCTTTGTGTCCACATGAATTTTCATGTTTCATGTTTAAATGTATAACATTTCCAAAGCAGGAAGGAAACTTATTCTATCTTTTTCTTTCTCTCTGACTAATAGCTTTGACTTTGATTTGTATGATGAGGTGAGTGAGTTCAGGCCAGGGTCAGGATGTGGAAATGTACATCTATGCATTAATGTGTTAAAGTTTAAGGTGTTAAATTTAGATTTATATCTTTGTTAATGGTGTTGTGGAAAATGGCCAGCTAAGGAGTTGCCATGTTGGTAGGGGGAGTGAAGACGTTATAAAGTGAGTGAGACGGAAAAACAAGAGCAGCTCCAGAAATCCCCCCGGACATTTGTATTGCGTGATCTAACTTCTGTAAGAAAATACCTTGTCAGACTCTAGTCAGCCTCATATTCTTTAATATCGGTCTAGAATTAAGACTTGGCAACATCCACTGGGCAGGATTCATTGTGGACAGCATAACCTGTACCTGGGCCACACCAAGAACACATCAGTCGTACCTCGCCTTGCTGATAGATAACCCACGACAACGGTTTAATTTTAACAGCAATGATTAAAATCCCAAATCTATTACATAAATATAAGTTTTATATTTTTTACAATTATCTGGCAACCCTCTGAAATTATCTCGCAATCGACAAGTGGATCCTGACCTATTTAAGAACCACTGCTAACAACCATGGGAACATAAAAGGTATGGGTGTACCCGGAATTCATGACACAGATTTACCTATTTATTTGTGTAAAGGGAGCATAAATTTGATAAATAACCCTGAACTCCCCATGATGAGAGGTGAAAGCTCTTCAAGAAATGACACGGAGAAAAACAGTTGCAGAATCTACATTAGCTTGTGCTGAATCAGTACATACTACTGATGTTCTGCATGGTTTCATGATGAGCAACAGCAGGCCAGAGAATAGTCATATGCAAAGATACAGCTGGATACATTTCAAGATTTGCATGTCAAATTAACTTGGACTTGATTTTTGGAAACTCAGAACTTAGTTGCACTTATTCTCCTATATAAAAGTTGAAGGCTTTTAACGAAGAGCACAGTCTCACAGTTTGTCATGTGATCTAAACTAACAACAGTGGTTTTATTGTTCCATCGCAGCTCTGACTCATTCTGAGAAACTGAATGTACGGCCGTGTCACTGTCACTGTGCACATCTCAGGAAGTCGGTACGACTGTTGGTCAGCGAAGCATCAGCTCAACTGGATCAACAATCGTACATGTTTTTACCGCAGCCGTTTCGAAACCTGAACCTCCAGACCACAGAGATCTAAAGGCAAATGTGTTACAGGTGACTTCTCATCTGCGCTTGACTAAACCTTTTGTAAAGCAGTACAAGATGTTATTTATGGGTTCACATTCACTATTTTTGCAATAATGTAAGCCATCATCACAACCATACCCGTCCCTTAACATCCACCCCTTTACCTTTCTTTTGGTTTTTCATCTTCTCCACCACATGAAAAAAAGGAGAAAACTGAGTTACTCTGTGCAAATAGCAATCAAATCAACTGCCTTTATTCTACTTAGCAAATCAGACCACAATGTTGTGCTTCTCACCTCCAACGACACTCACTTGTTACACAGGCCACGGCTCTGCAGCGCTCAGATGCTTTGTCATCATGGGAAATTAAACTCTATGTATATTCAGTGACATGTTTATTCACACTTTTCTCTCGCTTAAAAGGCATGAACATCCCGTCACATCACTGAAACACTTTGATATCTGAGACTCAGGTGGATGGAAAGGTAAAAATAATACTGATTGATTTATTTGCAAGAACTCAAAGCTGCTTTACAGGATGAGAGGACAGTGAAACAAAAAGTTCAGTGTTATGTGGAATGGAAAACGTGTATAGCAGATTGGAAATAGCTAATTTCTTAACAAATCTTCAGACTTCATGAATAGACAAAGGAAGGCCTGGGCAGGGTTTGAACTGTAGTTTCTCAGGCGAGAGTCGTGCAAACTGACCATACAAAGGGATATCCCTGTGGCCAGGTGGCAAGGTCACATGATCAGTCATACGACTGGTGGCAGGACCATCACTGACACATCAGTGTTTTTTTTCTGCCATAGAACAAGAGCCAAACCTTCATAAGGCTAGAAGATAAAAGGCTGTTTCACAAAACATATAATTTCCAATTTCAAAGTGGAAAGCAACTTCTGCGGCTTCAATGCGGCATCAGAAACACTGAGTGGTGCATCTGGTAGAACCATCGACTGTAAAAAATATGGATAAACCCTCCTCCATGTAACACAGAGGTTTGTGGAGAGCTGAAAGGAAACCCAGAGGGAGGTTCCCACCATACCCAGTCACAAGTCACCAGGAGGAAGCGCTGAGAGCGGGGCTGTGAGTGGGGCTGTGAGTGTGGGGAAAGATTATTGACACCCATTAAACTCTGAGCTGGCTGTAGCTATGGGCTAACCGAGCTAACCAGCTAAAGCCATTCGGCACAGGAGAGCTATCTGCTGAGCTAAAGGGCATTCGAAGCCGTTTGCTCAGCTGAAAGCTTGCAGTGTTCGCCTCATTGTCGGCGAGTTTTCTGCCTCGCAAGGCATTGAGGTGAAATTCAACATGTTTGATATTTTTTGCCTCTTGAGGTGAAAAGTCATCGTGTGCAGCAATTTGTTGACGAGGTGTTGACATCGCAGTCTTTCTGAAGTTATTTTCGCCAGTTAGTTTCATTAATTGTTCTTACTTGACGACAGGGGGCAGCTATTTTAGAATCATGTGAGCGGAGGACGCGTTGTTTTACTTGTTGGAGGAAGGCATTTGGAATTTACAGGTTGTTACACTCCTATGTTGTTGCTGGGCTCGTTAGTAAAAATGTGTCCCAACTTTACAGGCCATCATCCACTGGTTGCCACCTGGATGCGACTCTCTGATTGGAGCACAGCATCTTCCTCCACCCTGCTGCTTCCTGTCAGAATCAGAATAATCTGGAAAAGTTGTTTTATTCAGGCAATTCAACATAAAAGGTTAAACCGACACATTTATGTACTAAGTACAGTTGCAAGATTTTACTTTTAGAGGTGTGACAGTTTTGTATTTTAAATCCTTTTTTCAAATTTCAACCAATTCAACCATTTTCTCAGCAAAATCTAAAATAAAAGCTGATTTGCATACTAGTTGTCTATATGTGTACGTTTCATCTTTGAAATTAAGTTACAATTAGATTATTCAGGTAAATTAGAATATCCTCAATAAGTGTTGCACTTTTTTTAATTCTCTTTCTGAGAACATCATCATGATCTCACTAGATTTCTTTATCAATAGATCAAATGTGATTAATGTCTCTCCTTCTACTGTTTCTATTTGTTACACAATTCCCTCATTGATTAATTAGCAGAGCCCGATGAGAACGGCCTCGATTTACTGTTCTGAGTCTGAAAAGCAGCAGTGAATGACCTCATTGATTGATTGATTGATTGATTAATTGCAGTTTATTTCGAGCAGACAAGAAAAAAAACAAAACATTTAATACATACATTTAAACCTTCTTTTAGAAACGTTAACAGAAGAAAATGAAAATGAAAGGACAACATGGATGGTGTTTGTGTACCCCAGAATAAAGAGCATAAAATAACGAGGAATTAACTTCCTGTTTAAGAGAAAAGCAAGAAAATAAACTATATTTCCGCAGTCACAAGCTCTTCATCTTTGTTTTTACAGTTAAATACCAAACAGGGAAACGAACTCATGAAAGTAAACTACAGTCTATGTATACCCCTATAAGCGTAGGCCGCATCTTTCAGTCCATCTGGGTCTCTCGTCATTTACCCTCCCCTCCTGTGGTGAAGGTGGTGTGAACTAGATAGAAAAAGTTTCCACTGATGGAAACGTGTCCTAGCAGACTTAAAAGCACAGGAAGACCGGCCTGAAGCTTCCTGGCCACAGCAGTTTGCACCTGAGCAGGCCTGGTCTCACATAACTGATGCAAACAATAAGAGCAACTATCAGATAGCAGGTCGATTATAGTAAATATAATACATTATATTAATTTATTACTTAAATACAGTCATATTTCTGCCACTGTAGCCAATGAAATGATGTTAAAAGAAATTTAAGTATGCCTCTCAGTCCCTAAAGCTTAACCTGATAACATCACAATAAAAGACTATGCAAATGTTGGGTAATCAGTGTTTAACCTTGCTTGTCTTTGCAAGCATTTTATAACAATACAAAATCCAACGGGTAAAAATATTATTTTTTTTATAATCTTTCAGTATTTAAAACCTTTACATCTACCTCCTTACTTCTGTTAAGGATAAGGTGGCATGGCAGGAGCCTTTCAGAAATTAAAAAAGATGAAAGTTTGGGGAGGAGATGTCCTCTGAACTGCAGATGGTCTGGGTTGTTGAATCCATGAAATCCAGGTCTGAGAAAAACAAGAAAACCTACAGATTATGAAGCAGCGTTTAGCTGAAAACGCCTGTTTATGCTCTACGCTTAAGATGGACAATGTGGTCTGTTTTCAGAGTGTGTGGATGTGTACACTGAACCGCTTAGGTAGCAGTACCACCAGAAACCACAGTGATGTGCAGTAAAGCTGATGTGTGACCTACACAAACCACCACTGTCAATGCACTCTCTATTTTTATCCCTTTCTGAGAAAATCATCATGATGTCATTGAATCACTTAATCTCAGTGAATCAAATGTGATGAATGCCTCTCCTTCTATCGTCTCTTTCTTTCCTCTCTTTCTATCCTCTCTTTGGGCTCTTTCTTTCTGTCATCCGTCTACGTTCACCCTTTCTGTCGTTTCCACCCGAGGCAGATGGCCGCTCTCCCTGAGCCGGAGGAGGAAGGTTTTGCCTTCCTGTTAAAAGGGAGTTTTTCTCCCCACCGTCGCCTCAAGCAGCTCATGAGGGGATTTATGGAAGACTCTTTTCGACACAGTCTGTTGGTTTCCTTACTTTGGCTACCTGTTATGAATTGGCTTGTATGTATGAAAATCAGATTAACTTAAACTGATTGTCTGTGAAGCGCCTTGAGATGATGTTGTTATGAATATGCGCTATACAAATAAAGTTGAAATTAATTTAAATGAATTGAATTGAATTTAAGTTAATTGGATCTTGCCTACAGTTGCTGTTTGTTATTGTCTGAAACTGACTTTGGCCATGGTTACATGATGTTTTAAATTCAGAATAATTGTTCAGAATGAAATAATTTAGAAGTATCTTTTGCGCAACATGGAAATAGTTTAGAATTGTAAATTGTAATTGTAAATAATAAATGAAAGGATGCAACATTGCATGAAAGCTTTGTCAGTTACATGTTGTGTTTAACTGACGTGTCAGACCGTGAGAGTGGAGGCGAGGAGACTGACTGATTCATTTCAATCAGGAGAGACCAGTAACGTGATAAGTGACATTTATTGAATGTGACAGGAAATGTGCTTTGGCGAGTAGACCCCGATGTTCAGTCATCTGCCAGAGGGAGGATGCCATTCA
>JAVQJG010117128.1:0-29753 GCA_036024015.1 Craterocephalus amniculus
GTGTGTGTGTGTGTGTGTGCTTGTGTGTTGGTTGCTCTGTCCCCCCACCAGGGCCGGCTGTGAGTTTGTGGGGCAGAACCAAGCTGCGGGCGAGCTTCACACCGAGTGAAATGACAGCCTCCAGGCCACCATTGGTTGATGACCGTGAAAACACTTGCGGTTAACGTAAAGTGAGAGACCGGCTGTCACAGGGAGGCGCCGCACTTATGTGTAGCCCTGACAACAGCATAACATGCTGCTCTACGACACGACTCCGCAGTGATGCAACAAACAACAAAAAGCCCTATAATTTATAACATCAACCGTCTCAGACACCTGAATTATACCAGAGAGGAGTAAGATGAGAAAGACACCACCACTGCTATTTGTCAGAGTCTTTAAGAAAAAATGGATTTTCTTTACTTAAATTCAGATGCGCAGAGGAAAAAGCCGAGGGTAGCTGTTGACAAAGACAGCAGAGTCAGAGTGCAGGAGAGAAATCCAGAACTGCAGATGCCAGCCAAGGTCAGATAAAGTGAAGAGTAAGTGCTCAGAGAGCTAGAGGGGCAGAGGCTAACTATGTGGAGGAGGTGTTAAAACTTGAGTGACCAAGCATGAGCACCACCTCCACCCATCATTAAATGAAGGCACTTCAAGGAAAAATGCTCTACTCTCAAGGGTCGATACACGGCACTTTTGCACACAGTGATGGTTCAATTTGGCCACAAAGGAGTTTTATAATTCTTGTAGTTTCTGAACGGGAGGGAAATATTTTTCAGTTTTTCTCTGAATCCTAATTTCTACATCCATCACATTCCCAGAAGCAAACAGGTTCCTAAAGCTAATCCGAGCAGTAATAAATGATGCACCAACATCACATAATGGGAGGGATGATTAGAAAGCAGCTCTTATCATCATTTTTAACCTCTCTGTGGTTAAATCAGGCTTCTTTTACCCCCTGCCCTTTTGAATTTCTTTGTTGCTTCCTTTCATTCTTGCTGAAAATGTGCACGTGTGAACACACACAAACACAGTTTATTATGCAGTAACATTACCGGATCCCCTTAGGCAGCTGTGCATCTCTGTATGACTGATGAGGGTAATTTCTCCCAAACAACAGAATGATCACTTTAGTGGTGAGCGCGACAGACACTCCCTCCTCCCCTGTCTTTTCTCGCTCCCATCTTCCTTTTAGCTTGGAAAAAAGGCAAGAAAAAGACAGGCATTTGTTACCGTGTCTCCTGCAGTGCCTGGAATGTTTCCGGAGATAAATAGCACGTCCACCTGAAACATACTGAATTTAACAAAGTTTAATTGTTCATCATTCAACAGATTCAACTGATCAATTGGTCCTCCAGTTAGGATTCATATTTAAACTTTGCCAATACAAGATATTTTTACTTATCTTGGATTTCAGAGTGAGGAGGGTTTCCTTATTTTTTCTTTGATTACCATAGGGATCCGATATAATACACATGCCAGTGTGAATTAACTTCACATTAAGGACTGAGAGAGGCACAGTCAGTTTATACTGTGTGTGTCTACTACTGTGCGCCATGAGATACACAGAGCTGAGAGTAGTTAGGACTTGTCTGCTTCTTTCTCTTGGCCTCATAGGTTCAGCCTCAGTGGGCTGTCTTTACCTATTCTCCCATCTGTCAGTCACACACAAAAACAAATCCACCTGTCGACCGAGAGACTGGGCTGAACAGGGCAATGCCACAGCTGTCTGGGCCCGACTTAGCAAAGAAGGGAGCGAGCCAGCGCCCTCCACTGGTGACAGAAAAACCATTAGAATGCCTATTACCCCACCTGTCAACCCTTTCTTCTCACCTGCACCGATAAGCCACGCTAATGAAGACAGTTACCATTACAGCAACTTGAACATGGAAGTCATGCTTCTATGCATTTTGTGGTCCTTGTGTCCTTGATCACAAGGGCTCCCGAGGCTTGTAACAATATAACAATCCATGCGTTAAGAGACAGACATTCTTACCGCACCACTTGATTGCCTCAAGAATGAAGCTATTAATGCTGCATTATGTAAATTGGAATGGTCACAAACATCTAATGGGATAAAGGCTAAGTACAGTGCAATTTAATGCTGCTGACTTTCGGTAGTTCTTTGAAGGATGTTTTCAATTATCACAGAGCTAATTTAATTCATTGTTTCGTAGCTGAAAATGCATTTTTAAAGCTTGACTGAGTCTCCATTTCAGAACTCAGGTTTAATCAGTCATGTACATTGAACACCAGAACGTCCTCTAAAAAGATTGACAAAGTTGCCGGGGATCTACATTCTGGGTTTTAAAGGGACGCAGTAGCCCTACCCTTCTCTATTTCCTCGGATGGCAGGCTTCAGTTGTGGAGGGGAGGGCATTCAACTAAAAGATGAAAAGACCTGCGCCTTTAAGAGGGCTGTCTACCCTCTCCCTCATGCTCCCCCTCAACCACACAGACACTCCTCCTGTGAGCATTTGTGAGGCAGCTCCTGTCCCTTATGTCTCTTTGTGGGAAACAGAACAGACTTCCCAGAGCATCACTGAAGACAAGACAGGACTCTAGGGACGACACCCCAGTTGCAGACCTCTGTTCAGCTTTGGCCTCAGCTACAGTGGTTGCCAAAGTCGGCACAAAGAAAGGAGACACTGATCAACTTCAGCAGGACTAAAAAACAATCCATGGGACCAGAACAGGAGGTGGAACTTAACAGCTGCACAACCCGAGAGGTCAGTTTTGAGTTGTATGTGAGATGATCCGCAGATCAGAATCTACAACACTGGATGGAATCACAAAGAAAAAGGTGGCGTTTATTCTGAGCTTTCAGTTTTTCTTTAGAAAACTTTTGTTAAAGAGACTCAACAAAGAACTGTGTGTCTTATGCAGCCATTAGGAAAAAAAGCTCCATATGAAATACAAACATAGAAGGGAAAGTGGATAATCTAGCTTTATATGTTTTCTTTTATCGTTCTCCAGAACGCTTCCCAAACAGTCACTGGAGGTATGAAAATGAGATGCTCTTTAAAGAACATCCTTAAAGATCCCAGCAGTACTTTTAATTCACCAGCTAGGCATTTATCTTATTTTTCCAGCTTTCTCTGAGAGGGAACATTAAAGACTGTGCTGATAGTGCTCTTGGGGAGTGAGTAATATTTCCTATATGAAGTCTGGAAACTTCAAAGCCATTGATTGGAGGCAGAGAAAAGTGCCAAATGCAAAAGAAAAATGTTATGTTGTATTCCATGAAGGACTGAAATTACAGTAAAGCACGGAGACCTGCAGAAATGTTCACAGGGTGTGGCCAGAACCACTGTCTGAACAGTAACATTGCCAAACCCCAATCGGAACTGGACATTAACAGACAAATCTACATTGAAAATGGGGTAAGCCAAGGGATGTGCCCTAACTACCAGGGTCAAACTTACATAAATGCTGTAATGCAGCCAGCAGCGGTCAACAATGTGTCTAACCTGCTAAAACCCACGCCCCAGCCAGTTCCTCCTCCAGCGATTAAACTGGGACAGGAAGGATTCAAAAAAGTTTGCCGCACTGAGGAAGACAGCCCTTGTCCCTTCCCGGGTCTTGCGTCTGGGGTGCTGGAGATGCGTGTGAAGGAGGGAAGCAAAATCCGCAACTTAATGGGATTTGCTATGGCACGGATGCACGGAGAGAAGGGCGGAAAAGCGGGCAGTGTAAGCAACGCTGGACTGAGACAGGTCATCTTCACTGGGTCGGGCCGTGCGGTCACAAAGACCATCACTTGTGCTGAGATCATGAAACGGAAAGTGGGCTCTTTGCACCAGCTGACCAAACTGCAGTACAAGGTGGTGAAAGAGGTGTGGGAGAACACCGAGGGGGGGACATCGGAGATGACAGTGCACAAGACTGTTCCCTCCATCAGCATCCTCCTTTCCAAAGATCCTCTGAATCCCCAGGAACCAGGCTATCAGCCCCCAGAGACGTTCAGTGCATTATGGGAAGACAGAGAGGGTGCTGACCCTGCGCCACAAACAACATGCAAGAGACCCCTTCGACATTTACCATACAGCAGTTTTCCTCACTGTAAGAGACTGTGTTTGGGGGAAGGAGTCTCAGTCCTTCCCCCTCACTGACTGGGTGAACCACTGTCACAGAGAAGAGGATTGAATCAGCGGAGTTCATTTGGCGCTGCACTCCTCTCGAGCACAATGCTGAGACAATCAGAACGTTCACTCAGTCAGAACAGTGCTTTCTCAGAGGAACTGACTACCAATTCAAGCCTCCAGAGGTCGGTTTGACTGGGAACTGAGAGATTTCCTCTGTATATACCACTGGACATCTTTTCTGGTCTTTCACATCTTTAAAACTGTGATAGCGTGTACTAATGTTCTGCGATCTTGAAAAGATTTGCCTCATATTTCTGAATTACGAAAAGAAAACAAATAAATAAAGCCATGATTTGCACAGCTTCCACAATGCTGCTTAAAGTAAATTATCTACAACTTGTGGACAAAATAATTCACTAGCATCATTTTCTGATTGTGTTTCCTCATCAGTGCTTTTAAATATCGCTTTCTAAAATACACAATATAGATTTAAGAGGTCAAAATAAAAGCATATTCAAGCCATGGTATGAAAAATGAAAAACATACCAACTTTGTTGTCAAATTATTAATCCTGACAAAAACAAAATCAAATAAACGTTTTTATGCAAAATCAAATGTTCTTTTTATTTAATCTTTCTGACTCACTGAATCTGTAGAGCTCTGATGGAACACAAAAATCTGTGTGTTGATCTTTTGACAAGAATTACAGCAGTGAAATTTGTCTGTAGAAAAAGCTGATTTAATGACAAAGCTGTTGATAAGGCACCAAACCAACCCAGTCTGACAGAAATGCCACAGGGAGAAATACAGGCACAGATTATCATTAAGATAACTATATAACATCACACAACACAGTGGAGTAAAGGATTAAAACTAGGCTTGACAGAGCTATACCCTGCACTACTCCTGCAAAATATGAAACCTAAGGCAACAAGGTTCACTCCTTCTCATTTTAGCCTGCAGGCCTGCATGAATAGCATATCTACTGTCATCTTTTTCTTCCAGCATATCCTATTTCTCAAACAAAATATATGGAAATAAAATTTGGATCAAAACGGGGCCAACATTTAAAGTAACACTTTGCAACTTCTAGCTGACAGACATAAATGAAATGACTGCAGACTCTCCAGTTGACATTTTTCATGCATTGCCTCCCTGCATTTTCACACCATTTAGATACTATTTTAGTTCCAAAAGAGGCAAAAGAGTTACTGCTGAAGCTTAACTGGATGCTGCAGACATCTATGGCAATTGGATCAAAATTCTACAAAACATAATGTATAGTGGCTTTTAAAAAAAACTGCTGGTAGAATTATGCTTTGAATGTTGTGAATTAAACATTTCTGTCAGCCAAAACAGAAAAAAAAAACAAAAAAACTTCTGAAGAATTCTATCAAAACACATACAACCTTTTCTTTTCCTTTTAACTGCCCTCATGTTGCGCAAATAATGTATTAACTAACTGCTGATCTTAATGAGAATCTGAAAGTGCTGAAGTCGACCACCAACAGTAAATTAATCAAAGCAACTTCAAATTCACAAAACTATTTTGCTCTACTGAGAAAAAGCTACATGAAGAAGAACAGTAGAATTTCAATGGCATTTACTTTCAAATGAGAAATAAAATTACTAATTTATCATAAAGTTGTTGGCCGCACCTTTACAGTCTATAGTGGACATAGTGATTAACCTCCTTCTCGTTCCCAGTGAAGGAATCAGAGCACAGCAGAGCAACCAAGGTTAAATAAGAAATGCTGTGACTGCAACACAGCACATATGTAGCAAACTGTGTGTCCTCGAGGCTGCTGGAAGGTTATCATTACAGGTCGTTGTTATCACAGAGTTAACAGCTTTCACCCCGGAGCCTATGGGACAGTCGGTCTGTGATGCAGGTCAAAAAGATAATGCAGCTACAAGTAAATTCCAAATCGACCTGCATCTGTTATCATGCATTAAGAATTCAGGGCCAAGTGTGAAATGCAGAGAGGTAATTAGGGATAACGGCATAGCACACCTGAGTGAGAGCACAGATAAAACATACTGACAAAAGCATTATCCCAGAGCTAAATCCAATGTGGCTGGCATGAAATAGGGTGGCGGAGGAGTCAACAAAGAGCATTATAAGAATGTGGACAAGGTTATTCACACGCTTTGAGCCGGTTTGCCAGTACTGCTTGTTTCCAAAAGATGCAGTCAAAGGGGATATAAAGCGGATAAGGGCTTTAGCCCAAAATGCACCACAGTATTTGTGTTTAGTTAAAGAAGCACTGCACAAACTGCAGAGAGTTTTAACTGAGTGGTTAAAATGTTGAAAAACCTGCTCTTTCTTTGCAACAGACTATTTCAGTGAAAATAGATTAAAAAGAAAAGATCATCTTTAGTCTTGAAACAGCAAGGATGGGTGGGGAATTGGGGACAGGAGAGGGGGGGGGGGTAAAAAAAAATGTCCAACCAATGTATACATATTGGATCAGTGAAAGAATATTGCTCACTTTAAAAAAATATAGCAAACTCTAATGTTGATGCCACAGTTGCAAGAAGTAGATTTTTCTGTTATGGTGGACACAACAGCAGCATTCTGTTTACCAAAACTAATAAATAACTGCGTGCGCTGAATGTGAATAAATTCATTTTGAAGTTAGCACAATGAAAGTGTTGGCACTCTATTTTTCCCTTTTCCGCCGCTGCAGCAGATGAGAGTGAGGTCTCTGGGATGGCGTGGGAGTTCGCTATCTCCCAGCCTCCAGATGGCTCCGTCTTCTCTTATCTAGAAGAATGGGTGCTGCCTCAATTTTTCAACTCGCCTTATCTGGGAATCCTTTAAATTGAATATTTACTAGGCCTATGTTTTCTGCCCGTGTTAGACCTCTGAAGTCGACATTCCTCTTGCTTGTTCAGACAGGGCAAAAGGTTTTTCTCACTCATACTTTTCCTTTTGTCTGCTTTGTCAAGTAATAGGACAATGATTGATTATGCGATTGCTGGAAGAGAATGGAAGGTTAAGCAGAGACCAGTGGAGACATTTTAACGAATGGTCATTGAGGGAATATGTTGAACAATAGAGAAACATACATTAACCAAAAATGACATCAGGCACCTCCATTATATGTCAGGAGAGAAGTGAATTAAATTAATCATTTTCCGAGCAGTCTATTGTTTCCTACACAGCGTACACAAGAGGTTAAGAGAACTCTTAAGCAGCCACTGAAAACATCTTATTGCCATTTGACTGGCTGTGGTCTATCTGCATAAACAAGCTGTGCCACAGCTACTCCCTGGTAAGTGTCTGGAAATGTCTTTTCAAAACCATTTTGTGAAATGCCTCCATGTTGGATTAATCAGTGCAGCTGAGGATGTAATTGCTGTGCTGAAGTCAAAGCTGTAAGAACAGATAATGAACACTGAGTACAAGACTGCCATAATCCAGAGGAAAAAAAAAAAAGAGGCAAGTTTGGAAACCAAAATGTCTGCAGCATTTAAGAGCTATGAGAGAAAACAAGTTTTTCCCTGTATTAACACTTGAAAGGAAAAAAAGACCATTTTCTAAAAAAACACTTGGGACTCAGTGGTCATTAACATGGAAATTATCTCATTTGAGACAGCTGCATTACGCTGTTGAAATCTAAAAGGACACTGATGCAAAATGATATCTGTAGAAGAACCGGGTTCTTATGCTCTTAAAATATTTTACTAAAAGACAACAAAACATTAAAGAGCATGCATCGATTTATTCTTAATATTAAAATTCTTTTTGATTCATTTTAGCAAAGGATGTGTTTTCATAGATGAAGAAAAGCAACTAAAGCAACTGGCTGTTGCTGCCCTCTAGTGAAGGAACTAGTTAAAAGTCAAGAACATAAAAATATCTCCCTTCTCATGAGTGTCATTATCAACTATGACACACCTGCTGCAGGTGCAGCTGCCTGGTGGGAATGTGTCACTTTCAAATGAAACTATTTGAAATTGAGAATTTTAAACTGTAATGAATGAGTCAAGAAAAAAAAAAAAGTAAAATGACCATTTGATTGAGTGACAGATTTTAAATCTGGTACACACTCACACACATCCCACAGCTGCTGCACATAAAAAACTGTATTATTAGCTTTACCTCAGGAAGTAGGACAGCTTGTTATTGACTATGAGGCTGCATACATAGACTATTATACAGTATCTGTGAAAGTGTAACCAGCCAAGGTAAAAGCTATGATTTCAGTAATCACCCAATTTTTCTTTGCAGCTCAAATTTCTGTCACTGTTAACCTTTGAGAAAATGATTAACTGTTTCCGAAAGGTTACAAATTAAATCTTTTTTTAAACATTTTAAACAAAATTTAAAAGAGCCACTGTAAAAAACAAAAAATACAAATAGGCAAAGATAAAATTTTAGCTCACAGATTTTAATACTGTTAAACTTTCATGCACACATTCTATTCAATTTAACTATTTTTCTTCAGTACTAACTCACAAAGTCCAATTATGATCAGAACAAATGAAATTCATTATGTAATACTCATGAATCCAATTTATAACTGCGTATATATAATAATAATAAAATGAAATCTTCTGTTTGTCTAGAAGTCTGTAAAGATTAAGCAGAACAGAGTCAACAGAAAAACATGTTGGCATATAATTGCCCCCCTATCATAGGCTTTAAGTAGGTTTTTTGGGGTGACCCATTCACACTCCTACAACTCAAAAATCTACACATCCTATGTGTCCTATGTGTTTCTGTGAATCAACTAAAATAATTAGGCTGAATTCTATGGCTTAAATAAAACTTTTTGGCTGCAATGGAAATATAAAATATTTTACTAATTGAGGAAATGATTGATTCATTTAACAAAAAGGTTTTTACAACAACATATTAATCTTAAAGAAGCCTATAAATCCAAGATGGATTTCTTAAAGAACCATAAGCTAGAAATTTTGCCATGCCCTGAGCATTCCTCACACATCAAAATCAGTGCTTGTAAGAGTCAAAAGATTTTGGATGCTAGAAGCCTTTACAAGAGAAACTGAGCCAAAACGCCTCAAAGAAGACTGAAAGAACTATCAGCTGGCAACAAACTGCCTTAAGAATTCATAATCAAACATCATGTTACCAACCCGGCAAGGCGCCCATGCTTTCATTATTTTTTTTTTGTTGTTGTTTCTAAAGTAAAGAACAAAGTAAATAAAACTAAAGCAATCTTTTTAGAAAGCGTGTCTGGTTAGAAATAAAAAAGAAGGTATCTTATGAGCCAAGCAAGCCGTCAACAACATGGCTAATCTCAAATTCAAACAGCCACAGAAACCCAGTGTTACAAAGGATCAACTTGAGGAACCAATCCAGTCAGTTTGCAGGATGTGTTTGGCTTTTCACTTCAAATGTGTGCATGCACATTTTATTTCATTTCCGATCAGTGTGCGTCTATAAAAGGCTCATTTGACATTCAGCGCTGATAAATTTAATCTGGGTTTTGGCTGTGAAGTTTGGTTTAATGCTTAATTATTGATAGCGTCTCTTCTCTGAATACATGCAGTAGTGCAGGACTGCCAACAGCAGTAGAAACATTAAGTATTACAACGTTATGGCGGTAAGCTGTCTTTGCTATTCACCATGCAGTCCAGTTATTGGAATGTTTTTGCGTGCAGTGATCAAACGGGGTTATTTTGATAACAGGTGTCCTGTGTCTAATTAGTAGAAAGCTTCCTCTTGCTATCACTATATGTTAAATGTTCTGTTAAATCTATAAAAAGTCATGCCAATCATGCTTACAATTACAGTAAACTACAGTCCCCAAATATCTGCTGAGAAGATCTTGTGTAGTAAAAAAAAAAAAACTTCTGTTGTTTGTGTGGCTGGATGGGATACTGCACAGAGAGGAGCTCCATGTATTGTTCATAGCGCTCTTTATGGGTCAAGGAAAATGGTTCTTTCCCTGCACCTGCAGATGTCAAAGTGGCATTTAAGTTTCAACACCCAGAGGTAGGCTATTGATATCTAATTCAATACTAAATTTTGGCAGAAAATATGATACAGTAGTTTGGATCCAGGAGTCTTTATAATGTCAATGTTAAATTTTGTGTCTAACTTGAGTCATGCGATTTTAATACGTCGCTCTTGCTCTGGAGATTTTTTTTTTACTTTGGGATAATGCTCTTGTTGTTCTGCTGCTAAAGAAAGAAAGTGTTTGTCATTACTAAATTAATCAATTCATGACGCTGCAGTTAGCATTTTAGTGCATTGTGTTAAGCAGGTAATTTATATCAACATTTAAACCTAACCTGTGGTGTGACTCCATGAAAAACACATTTCAGTGTTGTTCCTTATATGAACTTCTGTATGCTCATGAAAAGTTCCAAAATACATCTGCAGCTTTTGTACCTGTATTTATGTTTTGAGAAACTAAAGGAAGAAAGACAATATGACATTGATAACATGGTCAGGTTTCTCTCCCTACTGCTGTCGAGAAGCACTCCAACAAAATGTCCATTATTTAGAATATCAATCATCTAAAAAAAAAGTCCACATAAAAATGATATATACCTGTCATTGAAACTAAACTAATTTGGATAAAAATGGAAGTTGACTGCACAAATCTTAATCATTTTGCTCATGTTGCTTCATCTAATTCTGAAGACTGACATATTTGTATATCAGTTAAATAAAAAAGTTACCAACATGACAAAATTATTTTATTAATTTCAATTCAAATAGTGTCAGTTGGGGTTCCACTCTGTGCAGCAGGAGGATCGGCCGAGTAATATCAACACAGTTGTGATTACTCCATTGAAGCAGCAGGGTGCTCCAATCAGAGCCGAATCACTCTCCTCATTATAGACTACAAGGCCAAATCTCAGTGGGTGGACCACTGAGTAAGACTTCACATCTTCTCTCTGGAATTAATTGAAATTCATTTGCGACGCCACAATGCTCAACCATCAGCACCACGCTTATCAACATTTGCACCATTCCCCCAAGATTCATTAAGCCCTAGAACATTTAGAGTTTGAGAACGTGTTAAAGCAGAATTTGTAAAGTGTAACCCAGACCTCAGCATTCAGAGCAAAGCAGGCTAAAAGCAGCACTTTCAACCCTGTTAGTTAGGCCAACGTACATAAAGGAAAAACTAGCTTAATGTATTTCAAAACACTGAAGGGTGTAACCAACTAGATCCCACCCGAATACTGCAGCAGATATCCTGATCCTGATATCCTGATTTTTACAAATAGAAGTTATACAGTCACAAAAACCACTACTATAATGGTTTTGTGTTGCTTTGGAAAAATACAAGAAAAAAAAAGAAGAAAAATTCCCTACATACATTTTGTTAGAATGTACACAAAGAATACATGCCTTGTTACACAAAACATTAGTGGCAAAAATAGCTTTTATGGTTCAAGAGAAAACACAACCGCTAACAAACCACTAATGTACAAAAAGCAATCAGCATTCCCATTCCCTTTTAGAGCTGAATCTGAATCTAGTATATCATCTCTGCTGAAGGCATGAAATACCAAATCTTTTTGTTTTAATATTATTATTATTATTATTATTATTATTAAATGTAAGTGCACTCTTACCTAAGACACACCTTTTGGGGTTGTATCACAACCGTGAAAGCTTGACTTTGGAAGGTATCCACTGCCACTGACCTGATATTTAGTCATTTGTGTAGAGGATTGAATCTAGAATTATTAAAAAGCACGGTTATGAATAAATTAAGTCAGACATTAACGAAAAAGTAAATGGTTTTAAATGAATAGTTGCTGGATTAAGTGTTTTAGTTAGTATAAATTTCACGACTTCCTGAGCCAACCTTAATTGAGTTGACAACATCAGAAATTGTTCTTGCTATGTCAAAACAAACGTGGCAGGCTAGGCATTAAAAAAAACACAACAAAAAAGGTCAAACTGTAGGCTATCCTCAAACAGTCAGTGTATACCTAAAATCCTTCAAAAACTTTAAGTAAACAATACTTACACCTGTTTTTATGAGTTTCATTCGTAGAAATCTTCTTAAATGTGCAGTGGTTTGGCACAAATGTCCGGGGGAGGTTTACCACTATCAGTCCACATTTACTGTCACAAGACATGCTTGTTTGTTTGTTTTTTGTTTAGATGTTTTGTGAATTCATCGTTTCACAATTCAAACACAACAGTTACAAAGCTTATGTGAGAAAAAAAAAAACTATTTTACACGACGTTGTACCCATTTACTGTGGTTTGCCAGTAGATGGCGCCATTATAACGGCACGTTGTCATGTGGCTTTCAATTGTTCCTTGTAAATACCAATATTTAGACAATCAAAAAAGTATTAAATAAATCTTTGTATTTCGTATATGGAACCGTCCGGTTATTATACTTCTAGCCACTTTATATGCATAAAAACAAACCTGGATGCTTTTAACGTCCAAAACAGCATTAGCGTAACATTAACCTAGGGATGCCCTTTTTTTCGATAGTTAATGAATGCACCAGACAGCATAAGCGGTTGTGTACAGTTTTGTTCTCGTGTGTACGGAGGAAAGTACAGTTGGTTTACGGTTGTTCAACAAGGTGATCCACAAATATCGCTCTGCCCGGTGAGTTGTTGTTACTCTCTAAAGTATCTGACAAAAAAATACCGTTCACAGTGATGATACAACTTATACTTTTGTTGCAGTTCCTTTAAAACCATTTCTTATTAATTGTAAGAAATAATTATCATACGAATAACGCACTGATAGTTGATGTCATAATATTCATAATGTTATAATTTAGGCATGTACTAAACAGACAATGTTGGTATTTTTTTGTGTTTTATGTGTAATATTTCACATGTATGTATTGTGATATTGCCTGGGGGAAAATAGTCCCAAAAAAGGACTCAGCTGTGATTCTTTATAAAGAATAGAAGGTTTATAATTCAGTCGTTTTTTTTATGTTATGCTCTGCATTGTGTGCTATTGTGTAATTTTGCAGCCTCTCATCAAAAACTGCTCATTTGTGGTTTTCTGTCTTAAGATTATGTGTTCCAGGAAAACATCACTAAATGCATTAAGCAGCATCTGGATGCAGTCCTTGAGGGCTCTGCTTGTACTTATTATCTGCCACTTGATATCTGGATACTCTGAAAATGACAGGGTGCACGACTTGATGATGAAATATCCACTCATTGATGGGTAACGGATGTATACTTTCTTTCCAACACACAAGTTACATCAGGAAAGATAAAAAGACCAAAATCAAATAAAAATTACTCTCCATCTTGCCTGCCCTGCTTTCATCTTTCTTGGCCTGCCAGTCATAATGACCTAGCTCTCCAGCTGAGGATCCTTTACAAGAATCGCCTGAATCAAACTGACCTTCATCGCGTCAGCAATGCGGCCACGGACATCATCCGTCTCCAAAGTGGCCATGTGCAGACACAGGTATTCTATTTTAAACAGTGGTCTGAAACAATGTTCTGTTTTAACATGTGGACTGCTGTACATAATGACATTTTGAAGCCTTTGTTGCCTCAAAAAGCACCTAAAATGTATCTCCTGTTGTGTCTTGTTTTGACATCCCTGTCCCTTTTGTCAGATGTTTGCAGCCTATGTGTTGTGTGGGGCCCAGGAGAAGGATGCTGTGAGGCTGACACTGGAACAAATAGATGTGGTCCGACGAATGTGCGCTAAGTACGAGGAGTTTGAGCTGGTCACATCTGTTCAGGGTAAAGCTCCATTCCATCATAGAAGCACAGGCTTGCTGGTTGCTTTAAAGCATTGCTCATTTGCTTATTTTTTGTGCATTTCACTGGCATCTAGATGCTCTGTCTTTAAGGCAGAGCAAACATGCTGTCATGCCATCATAAAGTGAGACTAGTCTCTTTACACTATCTTTATGACCGTACGGTATAAAAACTTTTCTAATGGAGGGATTGATGTTTATCAGCTTGTGTCTGAATTTGCAGAGCTGAGGGAATCTGAGATGAGGCATAAAATAGCTTGTCTGATAAGTATTGAGGGAGGCCACTCTATTGACAGCAGCCTTCCAGCCCTGCGGATGTTTTACCAGCTTGGGGTCCGCTCCATGGCCCTCACGCATACCTGCAACACTCCCTGGTAATGGCAGAAGCATATTAGTGAAATATTCCTGCTCTTGAACTTAAGTAAATGATCAGACCTTTTGGAGATTTGCTTAATTTGCAGTATTAATGATACTGGTTTTTGTTGCAGGGCTGAATCCTCCTCAAAAATTTACAATTTCTTTCAAAATAGACAGAACATCAGCCTGACAGAGTTTGGAAAGGTAAGCTGAAGTAATTTGGTAGCTAAAGTTCCAGTTGTGCGTCATGTCTCACATTCCACAAATCAACATGTTAGGCTGGTTTGTCTTTCCACACATTTGATCACAAATATATTTATATATTGGATGTGGACTACGCCACAGTAAGAAGGTCCGAGCCTTGGCTAGGGCCTTTCTATGTGGAGCTCACATGTTCTCCCTGTGGGTTCTCCTCCTGTGGTGGACTGAAAACTTGACTTCCAGCACACCCATCCCAGTCAAGGTGCATTGCAATATGTTGGGGTTGTACATCCATTTTTAGATTTCTGATATACATCTTACATTCATACTTATTGCTTCTCTTTTCTTTTCAACATTTTTAATGTCTCAATAAGAATATTCTAGATGGAATTCCAAAAACAACTATTGCAATTACTGTTTTGTCATAGTAATGGAAAGTATTGGCAGAGTTCCAAAATGTTGTGGTAAAAGACACTATTGATATAATGTGTATTAGAATATTTGGTCTCGTTGGAAAGACTCAGATAAAGAGTATCCCAGCTGGCTTTACGAGTTCTTCAACGTTCATCACAGCAGTGTTGCTGAAGAGTTCAGACAGGTTATTTTAATTGAAAAATCACATATTTCTTATGCAGCTGTCCTTCTCAATTGCAGCTTGGACTTCCTTGATAGCTATCTGCCTGAGAATGTACTGGTGTGTGTGCTTGTAACTCATTTGGTTTGTCTTCCTTCCTCTATGTGATGCATAAATGGCTGCTTATTTGATTCAAATGTGTTTTCAGGCTGTGGTGAAGGAAATGAACAGGCTGGGTATGATCGTGGACCTCTCCCACACCTCTTGGGATACAGCCCTGGCTGTGCTAAAGCACTCACAAGCTCCTGTCATTTTTAGTCATTCATCTTCCTTCTCTGTCTGTGACCATAGTCGCAATGTACCCGACTGGCTGCTGCGTGAGCTGGTGAGAAAAAAAGTTTGTTGAGTGATTTGTTGCCTAACTGCTTGAATTAATAATTATCTGATAAGTCATTTAAACTGTTTTATTATTTTCATCCATTTTTTTAAATTGTTTGTAATATATATTTATTTCAACCCTCTTGTATTTCATTAAGAAAAAAGAAAAACATTTCTGAAGACATACAGCCTACAGGATAAATCCTAGGGGTATATCAGATGAATTATTCAAATGAACATCTAACTCATTTAGTGTTTTCTATTTTCCATCAATGCCACCTATAATCTCACCATACACGTCAACATTCACTCACCAAACAATACTGACGCAGAACAGCATTTAAAACAACTAAAATAATTTGTATCCCCTTATATACATTTTTGTTTCTATTTTTTCATTAAGTCATTATCATCAACCAGCATCAATTAACCTTAATTTAGATACATAACCTCCAATATAATAAAACTATTTCTCTTGATTAATTTTTCCATTGAAAAAAGCTAATGTTTATCCAGTTTGTTACATCGGTCAGCAGGAAGTGTATGCTAGTCTGCACTTTCAGTAATCTGAAAGACCTCTTTGGTGCAAAAATAAATGTAGCAAAACATTTCTGGCAACTGTTGAATAGTCCTTATTAATAAAGAGTAAGGTCCTAAGAACTTTACGTTGGTCCATGTCTACATCTTAGCTGCTAAAGTACTCCTGAAGAGCTCTTGAGGTCCCTCAATTTGCGCATACTGACTGGATTAGTTGAGTCTCCAACAATGGTTGTTTAACCTTTCAAAGTATAATAAACATCAACCATTGTTTTTTTTTCTATAGCTTATCATTAGTTCATCCCATAATAAACTTCCACAACTGTGTTGTAAAGAATAAACATGAGTAGATTCTAGCTCCCTAAATAAAAACCATTAAAATTTTACAACACTAGGTACTCAAGACTCACATGCCATGCAGGTGGTATTGGATCATTGGTTCTCATTTGCTCTTATTCTGTTCTAGTTTTAGATTAAATGAGTTGTTAAATCTGCTTATTCACACACTAATTTTAGTTTATATTTATTAAACATAATTTTTTGATATGAATGAGACTTTCTGTGATCATTTCAGTGAACTGTATAAAGGTAATGATCAAGATATCACATTAGACTCATAGCAAAGTCACGAATGACTATTCAATTTAAATCTGCATTTCAGCAACCACACATCATATCGGTAACGTTTCAGACAGTTATCTGGAGTATGAAGTTATGGTTCCTTATCATGTTTCAGAGGTTCCCTGAACATTTCAGCGAAATCTCTCTCATACTTTTCTAAGTAATGTTGCTGACAAACAAACAGAGACAAAAATACACTGCTAAAAACACAACCACTGCGCTTTTTTGGGGCTAGAAAAATGTAAATGTAAAATAATACAGAAATGAATACAGGCGTAGAAATAAAAGGAGGAAAAAGATTTTAAAAGACAAATTATAAAAGAAATAATAATAATACCTATATACTTTTTTAAAAAGTATATAGGTAGGAATATTAATACAGTGTTAATTTAAAAGAGTTGATAATATTGGGAAATATACCATTTTATGGGTTTCTTAATGGAAAAAGGATTTTTTTATATAATTTCTTGGCATATCACTTTCTTTTATGAGACATTTTTATGTTTCTATATTTATTTTTGATTTTGGCTTTTTGATTCCTTCATAGGGGCATGACTTTCATTAAATCACTATCACTATGTATTTCATGTTTTTAGAAAAACAACCGAGGGATTATCATGGTGAATTTCCACACCCATTTCATTTCCTGCAGGAATAAGGCCAACATCTCTGATGTGGCTGGTAAGGCACATATCTCGAATGGATACATATTAAATCTTGTTTTACTTTTTCTTATACCTCTTTTAATGTCTGGTTTTAACTGTCCTTAACAGATCATTTTGATCACATTAAGAAGATTATTGGAGCAGAGTCAATAGGAATTGGAGGGGATTTTGATGGCGCAACAAGGTATACAAAACAATCAGATACTTGTTAACACATAGTCAACCAGATTGTATACGAACCATGCAGACAGAAAAGTTTTGGCAGTTGTCATATAAACAGTGTGGTCAGATGACTGAAAGACACCCTAAAGTCAATACGGTTAAAAAGCATGCTTTTGTTAGGCACTGTCAATACACATGTTCTAGAGGCTGCTGCTGAACATGATCAATTTGTTTTTTGTTTGCTTTTTATATTAACAATGTGGCTGTCAAGCTATCAATTGGCTGAAAATTGTTGAAAAATAATCAACTTTTGAATTCTAACACAGATCACATACTTTAAATATGTGACTTTGAATTGTTGTATTTTCCAGAGACATATTCTGTAAAACAAATCATGTTTAAGGTGAATTTGTAATGACTTATGGCTTCTGCTGGATGAATGTTTTGAATTGTTTGAAAATAAAATTACAGTACATATTAAATAATGATTGTGATGCTTTTTTTCTGCTTTGTGTGTATGTGATTATGTTTCCTTAACAGCTTTCCTGATGGGTTAGAGGATGTGTCAAAGTATCCTGTTATCATCCAAGAACTCCTGAAAAGAAAATGGACCGAGGATGAGTTGGCTGATGTCCTTCGAAGGAACTTCCTGCGGGTGTTCGAGGAAGTAGAAAGGGTGAGTTGGAAAATAAAATACGTTTATGACGAAAAAGATAAGATAATTATTTAAGTGAAGGGAGCTGTTGACATATCTAGTCTTCATGTTCCCAAACAAATTAATCTGTAATAGGACAGATGGCACTTTTTTATTCAGATAAAGGTTATTGATGTGACAAAGATCTGAGTGTTGGATTTTACTAAAACAAGACTTACCAACATTACCAACTTGTTTCATTTCAAGATGAAGTTTTCTTTTACTCATTGGACATTTGACTCTCATGGCCTGTTTAATGTTTCTGTTTGTATCTAGACATTGTTTGAATGATACTTGCATGATAATTTAGATATACAAAAACAATTTTAGAGTACAATGATGCAATGTCTTTTTTTATTTCGCTATAGGTCCGTGATGAGTTGCTCTTGGAGCATCCCAGTGAGGAGCAGATCCCCAATGAGGAGCTGCAAAACCCCTGCAGAATGGAACTCAAACGCCCTGGACCTAAAAGAATGATATCTAGCCAGGCCTCCTCCTCCACAGCAGACCTAAGATTACTGGGTTTGTCTATCCTGGCCTCAGTTTTTCTTCTTTCCAGAATTTCATTTTAATTAATATTTTGAAACTCAATTCTTTGCCTTATTTTTTCTCACTTTCTACAGTAAAAGTGGGAACCATCTGTAGTAAGTTGGAGGTCAATATACAGCCTTGTATATATACACCTGTACAGACAAGGGGGATTCAATCTATTTTTTAATTAAAATAGAAAATGAGGAAAGTGTTCACTTCATTTTCACATTCATTTAAATGTCTTCAAATGTATAATATCAATTAAATATAAAAAACACATTGCCTCTGTGAGATGCATTTCACAATTTATTCTTGAAATATGATTTCTTGCAAAAATGTTGCACCTTTTTTTAAGAAGCAAAATTACAAGGATAATTATAACACTGATAAATAAAACAGGAGAAATGGCACAGTACATTTGCTATCATTAATTTGACTTATATTGTTGACCAGCGAAAGGCCTTAACAAAAGAAGTAGAGTTCAGACTAATGTAAACAAATTTATAAAACACTCAGTTGTTCGGCATTTGAACACAGTATTCCAAAAAAGTGCAGGATGGTCAGTTTAACAGTCTTTTTTATCTAAATAGGATATTGTGCAACGGATATTGCCGTCATTTGCCTTTTTTGTAGTACTTTTATGCAGTATTTGCACATAGAAGTACCTCAAAACAAATCACCCATGTGGAACAGCAGACACGTAAAGCAGCAGTTTCCAAACTTGCCTTAAAATTATTTAACTCCCCAGTTAGTTGATATGAATTTCCTTTGGTTAGATTACAAGATGGCTCTGCGTATATAATCATGGGGTTACGACATAGAAGTGTTGAAAATGTATTCCCTCGACCGCACTCCGAAAGTGCTGACATACCTGATATCACAGCTTATCATGACAGTCATATCAGTTAGCAAATTGTGTTCACTGTAGTTGGAAAATATTTTCCCATCCGTTGATCTTGACATGGGGTAAAAAAGCACTTTTTTTTGCATGAATATTTAGTTAACACACAAAACAGGAGCAAATGCTGGCCTAAGATATTGATTATTACAACTCTGAAATATACCTAAATCTTATATTATGATAGCTTAAAGTTGCAATCTCTAATACTGGGTTAATGTGGTGACACCTGTTCTAACAGCTTTTACATCATACTACAGAAAACATATCTTGAAACTGAATGATGTTGGATGCTCTAAAGTACCATAAAAATTCTCAACACACTGATTCATAACTATTACTCGTAGAAGGACGAAATGCTACAATAAGTGTTTTTTAGATTTTTTAGTTGACGAGGCAATCAGGTCGGGGGATGACAATTTTTTTCCTGGTCAATATATTTTTTTGTTCTCATCACAATACACATCTTCCCAAAATCATACATTAACACTCTTTAAAAAGCTGCTTTAAAAAATCTTTATGAAGTTGATTCTGTGCCAGTGTACCCAACATCCTGTTATTTACCCGCAGTGACATTATCTCTAACTTCAGAGGGGACTTGCTGAGAAAATAAATTATCATATAAATAATAAATAAAAGTGTGCCCTGAAAAAAATAAAATAAAATAGAATCAAACTCTGGCAAACAATTAATCTGTTCTAGCAAATGCATGTGCGCAATGCAGTCTAATTTAAAGCATGCTGCAGGTATGCCTGGCCATAGCACATAAATTACATTTTAAGGCTCCAAAATCATCAGGTCTGTTATAATATAAATGTTGTGTCTAACCTGTGTTTTGCTGCATGTGAGACTGTCTTCAGACTAATGTTTGGCCTCTTTCAAATGCTTCTGTCATGTCTGTTGGTCTCAATCCAACCATCATGTAACAGACTAATTTTGTATCTTTGTCCTACCTTACATTTTTTGAAGTTCTTTCAACTTTCCAGCTGTTTTCACTTGGTAAGGTTACCATATTTTCAATAATTTGAAATAGGCGTCACTTCCTGTGCATTCTGCCCTTCAAACAAGCTGCCCTCTTACAATTTCAGAGCCTAATAATTACACCACTACATCTATGTGTAGCTATTGCACATTCTGAAGCAAGACATATCTGGTACTCAATATAGTTTTGTCTTCCATATATTCAAATATATGTTTACTATTACATGTCTGACCTACGAATAAGAAAATGCGTATACAGTATAAATTATGTGTTTGACAAAACCAATTCTGACTTCCAAGGAGAACAGTAAGAATATGCACTTGTAATGAACAAACAGACGGGAAGACATGCACAGTCGTGTATCAATATTCTACAAGAATAGAATTAACCTCTTTTGCACTCAAAAGTCGATACAAAAAGTTACAAAATGTCGCATCTACCCTGAAGTGTGTAAAAGCAAATTGGGTGCTGCCTCCTGTTCATAGGTGGAATGTATTCTCATGAGCCCTAAGCTGTTGCGCAGCAGCTCCTGACTGGCTGGTCATGAGTAGATTGTGATGACCTCCCGCCCTCCTCCTCTCACCAGCAGCACTCGCTCTAAACCTTCAGTCAACACTTCCAGAAACTCCATATCTGAGCATCAAGTCAAGGAGGTCAAAGCAAAGTTTATCACAGCCCAAATCAGCTTTGTAGATCATAATGGTAAAGGATACAGTTTTCATCTCCGTCAGAGTTGCGAGGTGGCCCAGGCATGTTGAGCAGCACTAACCGAGCATCGTGGGACCTGTTGACTATGACCTCATTCAGCTTCACAGCAGTATGCATTCGTCGCACATTGGACTGATCCCTGTGGAGCAGTAAAGGAGTGACGTTTAATTGCTGCTATGAAGATAAATATTCAAAGTATCTGAAAGTAAGTTTTAATGATTTCCAACAGAGGTGCATTCGTAATGAGCATGTAAAATATCTAACAGTTTTACTGAGTACAGAGGAAGCTAAAGATGAACTGAAACTAACTCACGGTTTTAGACTCATGAGTTCTCTGAAGTTTTCAGGAGCGTTGTTCCGGTTTCTCCTCTCAGCCTCACATTTCTCTCTAGTCCACGTCATATGAACCTTCTCCGGAGGGGTTTCCACCACTTCCTCTTCCTCATCAGAGTACAAACTGCCCACACGAACCAGCGAGTGTCTGTCTTTAACCAGCTGGGCCTGCAGGTGCCATGTGAGAGCAATTAGGCTTGATTGTAAACATACTGCATGATGTTCAGAATTCAAAACATCTCACTAAATTCTTAAAGTGCATGAGTTTAGTCTTTTCCCTCGCATTTATATCCGAAGATAAGTCTTTCCAGATTTTCAACATACCTCTCTTTGTCTTTCTGCACTGGATAGCCTCATTTGCCTTAACATCTGAGATCTCTGCTCCATCATTAATGTCCGCTCATAGGTGTAAGCTGAGATGTCGCTGTCGTGCTGAAATCCCAGTTGAGAAACATAAGGTGAGCCATCAAAACAAGACTAAACAGATTAAAATAGATATAGTGGGGAAAAATGTTTTTAGTTTGGATTTTGTATCTGTATAACGTCTTTGAAAGAATAATTTTCAATTTTGTCAACAACAAACTTGACTTTTTCAGCATCTTCACTATTTCTCAATCAGTAGTCACGTTGGAAAGAGCTCTCACCATCTCCACCACCTCCACTTCTGCCTCTATTCGGAGCTGATAAAGGAACGTGGCCAGATCTTTCTTCATCTGGATGCTGTTGTCATCCATCTGGGCCACAGTGAAGATGCGCATCCTGCATTTCCTCCAGACCTAAAACACAAGGGCCATTAATGGTGTATGGATGTAATGAATGTGTTGTGTAGCTACATAACCACTTGCACAAATCTACCATGAAAAAAGAACAATGTCTCACATGGAGAATTTCCAGAATAATACAACACCAAACTAACAGAGAACATTTAGGGAAAGAATGGGACATGGTGAGATTTACTGTGTATATGTTTCAATGAATATGTCCATGCAAGAAATGGCAAACTACAACATTTTTTACATGCAACATTACAAAAAACAACAATGAAAGAAAACAAACCAACTGTAACCTAATACAAGCACAGCATGGTAAATTTTCTTACCTTGTGCTGTTTAAGCAGGAAAGGCAGCAGCATTAGCATCCCTCCATCATGGACAATCCACCACACATCAATGTTACCATCTGCAAAGCGTTCATGGTTGCTTGGATAGAAGGACACGTTTTTGGGCACCATGAGGGCCAGGTGAGCAGCTGTGGTGCAGCGGACTGTGCCTGAGTAGTGATGAAAACACACCGGCTCAAACATTTGCATACATGATGCGACTACTGCATGTGGGCAAATTAAGTCAGATAGAAATCTCAATGTAAACTGAATTAAGTACAAAATTTATTGCAAGCCAGTCGTAAATCTATTACAATGCAGAGCAGCAATCTCTCATGTGTGAATACCACACAATAATTTGCGGTTTTACAGCAATACAGCAATCAAATTCTTACTGATAAAAGTCTTCCAGGCTCGAGGGTCCTCGCTCTGCCTCCAGCCGTACGGCCAGCCCATCACCACCGTGTTGTGCTTCATTCCTCCAAGACCGCAAGACTGGATCAAATGTACAACACCCTCCCGCACCTTAGTTGCCACCACAACTTGGCAGAAACCTTTGACCCGCTCAATCTCCATCATATTCTTAATGGCCTGGAGGATTGAAGATTAGTTCCTTGTTAAGCACACATCCTCATCCAGAAGGTTACAGAAAGCATTATTTTACATGAAATGGATCTTTTTTGGTGTCATGTTCTGCTGACAATTAATTAATGGAAAAGTCAAAATGCTGAAATTAATCAACAATTTTTTTTCATCTATAACAATCAGTAGTGGCACAGTCAGCATTATACAAGAGCAAACAATGCAACACTTTCCAGTATTTACTGTACCTGTTCAGCTGCCTGCATTTCCCCATAGCTTTCCAGGAAGTTACCATGGATAACCGAGCCAACAATAGTCAGACCCTTCCCTGCCTTCAGCTGGGAGGCGAAGGTGAGCAGTCGAGGATACTTTACATGGAGGTCCTCATCCAACTTCAGCAGCACCAACAGCTGAGGCCTGCAGTGCACAAATCATAGGGTTTGTTTGAAAAACAGTGTTTTCACTATCACTAGTGGTGGACTGAATTCCTGGGGAAAAAAAATAAACAAGGACATTAATAATAAATTCTGATCAAGAGGAAAGCTCGTCAATGCCAATTCTTTGTACTATATTATTCAATTAAACACTTGTAGACTTTACATCTACTGTTTGATTCATTTTGACCATTGACCCATAAATCAAGGTAATTATAAATTATAATTAAAATATAATAAAATGATTCAACTGAATAATGAAATTATTATAATTGATTCACAGGGAATATTGGTTCATTTAAATCCGACATATATTTTTTGGAATGCATTTTCAGTGTCAGCTACTCACACTGGTATTTTAAAGACAAAGACGCATTTGTATTTGAAGAAATAACCCTCATGTCTGCCAAGTTTATCTGTGTTTAGATCAAGTAAGTGTTCAATGGGCTGTTGGGTTTATGGTTTATCTTAATACCTGCCTTCTGTTCTTTGCTCTGCATTCAAAACTGTTATGCCACTACAGTGTTGTTGTTGCAGTGAGTCATGCTAGCTTATTGGAAGCACCAAAACCAACACTCTCACTTCCTGAGAAACATGACTGTGTGTGGTCAATATAGACTGCCGAGATGGTGAGAACATCTCTTTGTTCTATCAAACCTATCTTAGACAAGACAGCAGACAATATATCTAAGAGGCCCAGATATGGATATGGAGGCATACGAGTTGTAAAATTCTTAAAATCATAATAACTGGCAAAATAATAGTGAAAACCTTTCACCAAAACCCTCTAATGATGTTCCTTGGGGTGAAAAAAGAAGAAGAAAAAAAAGAAAAAAATCCATGTCTTGTTTATGAGGAGACACTTCTAGTGCCCCCTGCTGGTAGAGCATTACCTCCAGTTCTTGGTGTGTGGTGGTCCGACCTCTAATCTCAGCAATGCATACCGCGCTGCACTTAGGGATAGTCCTCTTATACCGTCTCCCCACTCCTTCTCTGCTCTAAATTTGTTTGTGAAAGATAAATAGAGGAATTACTTGTAGATTAAGATGAAAGTTCAGCAGAGACACCTCCATCCTTTCAAAAAATCTAATGTAAAAATACTGTAGTAGGGACAATTACTGTAATCCGTACATACGTACCCCTGGTACTCAATGTACTTGTAGATCATCCCGGCAATGCCCATGGCTACTATAGCATAGTACCAGGAGGATATGAACATAAGAGCCAGACACATACTCATTCCAAGGAATGATAGAGCCCTGTGAGTGGAAAACATAGCAATCATGAGACAATGTTTGCATAACAAGAACTGCTGCCACAACATGGTTACTGCAAAGAGCTGGAAGACATTAAAATGTCTTTAAAAAAGGACATAAACATGCAACATTTTACCCACCAGTGGTAATATTTAAACCTTGGCCTCCAGTTAGGTGTCCGTAAAAGAGTTTGCACTGCACAGGCCAAGTTTACAAAGAGATAGCACATCAAGAAGAACCTATGGGAAAGGAAAACAACAGAACAACATATTTTAAGTGGATAATATAGGAACGCATGTCTGACAGAAAGAAATATTGGACACAAGCTAGAAAGTGTTGATTAAATAAGGCCAGTTTGTTCATGCTGTATATGTCCATTAGATTTTTTTACGTGGCAATATCACGGGTATATCATGTGAGCTCACATAGAAAGAATGGGAGCCACCATGTCCAGTGAGGCGATAAGGATCCCCAGCTCGGCAATGAGAGCAGTCAGCAGCAGTGCCCATGTAGGCTCGCCGTTTGCTTTTCCATGACCAAACACCTTCAACAAAAAATTCAAAACTCTAATATAACTCAATGCAAATGAGTTTATGTTTAGCAGTGTATCACATTTAAATGTCCTTGCAAGTCAAATATTTCCTGATGCAAATGTTTGTGGTACAACATACCCAGGAAAATGTTGAGGTTATTTATACACATATTTGTATCACTTCAAGATAATTTAAAATGGAAAAATAAATATCCCACCCTCAGGAAGGGAATGATGTTGTCCTTGGCAATAGCCTGAAGAAGTCTAGGAGCACCAGTAAGGGATTGTAGGCCTGCCCCAACAGTAGAGAAAAATGAGCCGATAACAATAACCCATGGAGACGGCCAGGAGAGAGTCCCCACAACAAGGTTCCTCTGAACTGCATCTCCAAACCTGTAAATAAAGTATGACTAGGTTTTATGATCACGAAATCTATATATTTATTTTACTTCCTCTTTGATTAGCATGAACATTCTCATAAAAACAATGGGAAGACTGAATTCAGAAGGTTAAAAGGAAACTTACTTGTCCCTCAGGACTACCCCTTCTATACAGGACCCAAACAGGACTACAGAAGTTATATCTGAACACAAGAGGTCAAGGAGCTCCAGGTGGCACAAATGTCAACTAAATGTACAGTATTATAAATCTGGTTTCCTATCCTCTGAAATAAAAGATTTATTATATGTTTTTTAAATTTAAAAAATGCAGGATACAAACAAGTGAAGTGGTAGAAATAGCTAAGATGGTTCCCACGGGAATGGATTTCTGAGCATCGCGGAGATCACCAGATCTGTTGGAGCCTGCCATGATACCTGCAGAAAGGAGACAGAGGAGATCCAAAACAGTGTTTAGCAGTGCCCCCTCCTGGTTGGATTACAGTAAGATTAAAGACCTTCATATCTTATCCAAACACACTCATTTCAACAAAATGCTTCGTTCACTCTCCAAAATGAGAACACATCAGATAAAACAAAATTCCCAACATTTCATAGCCTCACACATGCCTGAAGGAGTTTTATTAAACCAAACTTTGTGAATGAGATCGGTATTATAGTCGTACCTGTGGCAGAAGGGAAAAAGATTCCCACCAGAAGTGTGAAAGATGTAGCAATGTCAGCCGACACATAGTTTATAAAGTGCTCCATAGTGCTGTGGGCATCCACTGACGCAAGCCCTGACTTCTCCAAGATCTCCCCTTTCTGCAGGTAGTTGCCCCACATGTTTTCTGTAGCAAAAAGACATTTGTAAACAACTTGCTTGATATTAGACTCCTGTTAAATTAGTACATATCTATCTCTATGGTACAGATTTTAAAAAAATACAGTACAGTTTCCATTCAGTGATTTTTAAAAATCTTAATTCTGCTAAATGATAAATGCTGACTTTTAAAACTATTTAAAGTTTGGTTTATGGTCAAAAACATTATTAGAAATTCTAAAATTTTACCTCTGATAATCCCACTGCTCAGTCCAGGGATGCCCTGTATCTCTGTCACATTGTTCTGGATAAAGTAGTCATCACACTGAGCACTGCTTATGTTCCCAGGAAGACAGAACATTTCCCACAGCTTACTGGGCTCTGTCGTGTTCTCCTTTATTATGGTCTTTGCACATACATCAAAGCGATCTCTCACTAAAGTCCTGTTGCCCAACATGCAGATCCTGCAGCAACAACACAGACACATGTCGAAGTCGTTCCAGTGTTAATCACAATCAGCTCCTTCATTACTGTCATGATCACCATATGGTTTTTATTCATCATAACTAACAGTTAACTCAGAGTTATTTCCACATATCATCTCTGCCTGTCACTGTCCATGGCTCTAAGAGTAATGATGGACAAACCTCTCGAGGCAAGTAATTGTCACAGCATAGCGAAAGAACAACAGAACAATGCAAAACCAAACAGATAAGATGTGATGAAATACTGCTAAATTAGTACTCTCTTCTCCAAAAAATTGCTAATTTTACATTAAGCAACCTCATAATTCCCACCACATCCTGTCCTGTGTACAAACATTTCTATTTTTACATTACTTACGGGAATTCTGGCGGATGAGTCATGGATTTGATTGCCCCAGCATAAATGGAGACAATTGAAATTATAACACATGCCAGGAAGAGGGAGGCCAACTTGTTGACATATTTGACTCCTACAAAAACCACCACGGCCATCAGACTCAGGCATAAAGAACCGTAGACCCGCATGTTGTTGAGCAAGGCACTGTCACTCCCCAGGTGCTCCATGGCATGAAAGATGGCTGCCTGAGGGACCAGATATTTCTAAAGAGGATAAAAATAAACAGGCAGATCAATACCTATAAACTATATAGAATTAATTTAAAATAAGATTTAAGTGAGATACATTATAATATCACGCAGATAAGAATCATTCAAAAGGATTTTACCAAAAGCATTCATTCATTCATTTTCATTCATGCATTTAAATTTGCTATGTTCAAAGTACACAATACACTAAATGGCAGTCTGCATGTGTTCCATTGCTAAGATTTAGAACCTCACATCATTTCAGAACTCTATAACTCTGTGATGGCACATTTTAACCCCTCTCAGCATGCTGGATACCAGTGTTGCACAAACTTCTATTGTATATTTTTTCCTATTCCTCTTCATGGGAATGAGAGATCTAGTTCTGCCTTTGAAAATAACCCCAGGGGTCTCCTGCTGGATCCAGATCAGAGGACAAACTTGCGGTGCATTTTGGATAACCATCATGACAGAATTTCTTCCTCTGCCAACCTTCTGGATGCCGCAGGGCATTTTGGCAGATAGCATTTTAATGCTTCAGTTAGCAGCCATTGGGGCATCAGTACATGTCATCAACACTTTTTGAAACCATGCGAACCATATCATACCTCTCCTACCGCTTTGCTTCACTATCGATATCATGCAATCACTGTTGGAGTTTAAACAAGCTTCACACTGCTGGGCAGTTTTGAGTTGAATTTGAATAAAATACAGTAAATATTCACAATGACTTTTGGAGGATCTTAAGGTTTAATTTTCCTGGTATAGTAAGTGGACCGTACTTGTAGAGCGCTTTTCTAGTCATGTTTAGTTTAGTTTAGTTAGGATCCCCATTAGCTGTAGCATGCTACAGCTATTCCTCCTGGGGAAGGAAGGAAGGAAAGTTACACAGCACTTCAGTAAACTTTGTAGTTCTGTTCAATTGTAAAAACCAAGCTGTTCGCATACTTAAATCATTATTCCTTTATAGTTAACATATCATTCTTATGAACATCCACTATATAACTATATTAATGCATGTGACCACTTAAAGCACTTTGAAATTGCATATCTCATTCACCCATTCATTCAAACATTGTTACAGCACTGTAGTGCTACTACACACATTCATACCCCAATCTGGAGGCGAGGTAGGGTTCAGTGTACAGTATGAGGTTTGGGAATTACAACTACCAACTTTCTGGTTGTGGACAGCTGCTCTTTTTCCTGAACCATGTGTCAAGGGGAGAAATAATCTGTTGTTGTTTTCTTTAAAGATGTGGATTGAAGATCGGTCTCATATAACCTTCACATGGTCTGGACTGAACAGTGAGAGAAACTGAAACTTTTCATCTTGCTTTTAAGTTTATCAAAGCTGTATTTTGAAACCTTTACTATGTTCATATAACCTTGTTTGGTAGAGAGGTAATGGAGCATTGATTGTTGGTACTCTGGCTCTTCATTTGGCTCCTCATTTGCCTCCTGACTGCCGCAGCAATTTTAGCTGGACCTCAATCTGTCTGTTTAACCCTCGTATGCCCCCTGGACATTTTTGTCCACTTAACCAAATTCAAAGCTCCCTCACGGATAATCACCCGACTCACCGGGGCTGATTTTTGGTGAAAAAGTGTCATCCTGTATGAAGATTCAAAATCCACCTTTCAGAGTGAAAATCCATTATTTGACCCTGTAATGCATTTTTATCCTATCCATGACCCTTTGATTTCTGTCTATATTCTAGAAAGTGTCCAAATAAAGGTCACAGGGAGGTGATTTTTGTCAAGCGGGGGTAATTTGGGGTTATATTTCATGTTTCCAAGTTTCTGCATGAACATCCATTATTTGACCCTGTATGCATTTTTATCCTATCCATGACCCTTTGTGGACAAAAATGTCCGCCTGCCTTTTAGCCTTCTGTTACTGTAGATATGTGTACATATTATTCTCAAAATATTTGAGATGACTTACATGGAGTTACACTTAATATTTTTGGCATGTATTTCAAGATTTTACCCCTTCCAGACCATTTTTTCCACATCTGGCAGCTGTTTCTATCAAGGGAAAAACTTCTAAATGGGTATATAGATGGCAGAAACGCTTTTTTCTTTTCTTGGATGGTAATCACGGAAATAAAATCGATCTGAGAGTGCATTATCAGAAAAGTATTATAATTGATTTGATTGAACAGTGAAATTTTT
>JAVQJG010117133.1:0-17392 GCA_036024015.1 Craterocephalus amniculus
CTTTGAATAAGCTCAAATTTGATTGGCTCCCACTTTTTTGGGATTTTGGAAATCGGTTGCATAGGCCTCCTGGCCAGACTATATGGAGCTTGCGAATTTTAGTCGCGGTAGCCAGGCTAGGTTTTTGGGACAGAGGCTACAGAACTCAGTCTAGCCTGTTTGCCATCTGGATCCAGAGAGCAATTTCGCAGGGATACAGGCTTAATTTTGTGGCAGTTAAACACAGATAAACCCAACGTTTCGGGTTACGAGTACACCATGCTTCTTTTTGGTCTGTCTCTGAGCCTAAGAGTGTTTGTGCGCTGCACCGAGGCCGTTGTTTTTTTTCCCTTTTGTTTCGGTTGAGGTGTTTACTGCCTTCATATCTGTCTCCGTTGTTTTCAGAGCAGCAGTTTCACCAAGAAAGGAGGATTCCTCCCTACAGTTGATGTTGAGATCTGTCTGTTTCTTGAACTGTTAGAAGAATTGATTTATGCTCTGCTCTGAGCTGCTGCATCTGGGCGATTACAGAGGCAGGAAACTAATGAACTCAGCACAAGGGACCCCAGTCTTTTCCAGGAGTGGTCCATGACAGGCTGTTCAATCATCTCCACGATTGCAATTTCATTCTAGAAACGTATTAAAAAACCATGAAACAATGCTGTCAACATAAATAAAAAACAAGCACATTGAAGCATCTCATCTACAAAGGCTCTACTCTGTGTTTTCCTGACAATCCAACTTTATAGAACTTTTAGCTCAGAGAACAAAAGTCTTCAGTTTCATCCCCCAGTTAGCTTTTGTATCATTCACCAAGAGTCTGGGACCAAATTCAGATATCTCATAAACCATGAGAGTTCAGAATAGAACCAGCATTATTGTATTACTGTTTTAATGATTAGTAGTCAGGGGACATATTTCAAGAAAGTACATCATTCCTTTGCCATGTGTAAATACACTGAGCTTATTGTAGACGGATGCACCAGAAAGAAAATGGAGAATTATTTAGAAACTTTGACATATGCAGCCAGAAAACCCTGCATAAAGTCCTCTCTGCATCTAAAAGTGTTCTGGATGTGTATTTTTAAGTTTAAATGTAGTAAAAATACAGTAAATACAATGTAAAATATCAGACCAAACAAGTAACAAAACATTTCAGAGAGCATGCAGACAAGAAAAAGTTGTAAAATTTAGATTGGGACCTGTTTATAAATCAGGTCTGATCATGTTTTGATCTGTAATCGTCAGATATCTGCTTAATGACACTATAAGGCTGTTTCATTAAAATTAATGACTTTTTTGGCAAATAAAAGAATTGCAAATGCTTTCACATACCATTATAAACTTGCCTTGGTTTATGTCAAATAGTTTTAAGGTGGTTTTACTGGAATCAAAGCAGCAAAGAATTGGCATGAAGGCCATTTTGCTGAATATAAAATTGCCCAACATTTTTTCACCTGCTTTAATTCAATTTGAAGTTAGAAAAAAACCCTTGAAAGTCTGTCTTTATTCGCTGCAAGTCATCTGGTTTTCTGTACAAAGTGTTGAGCTGCTGCAGGTTTAACAGCTTGGTTAAATCATTCAGTGAATGAATCAACTTTTTGAGCATGTGCAGACAGTTTCCTACTTTCATGCATTCTGCCAGATGAACATGATGTAACAACAAAGCTTTTGTGAAAATCTGCTGCCCTCGAGAATTAAATGTATTAAGTCATGGTCTTTTCAAGAGACACTTCCACATACCAAAGCAAGGTTGGCATTGACATGAAGCATTCATTATGCTTTTCAATTTGCCCGATAGCTCTGTTAACATCAACATGAGCCGCTGATGAAAATTTCTGTGAATAAAACATCAGTTTAAGTCTTTAGATGAGGACGTTTTTTAATGAGCTGTATCATCAGATACCGGTTAAAAAAAATATATGAGACTGTGTTTGTAGGTGAAAAACTTGCACAATGTGTCCTGAGCTGAACTGTATCAAGTCTTTACTCCTGATGGTCTTATCTTTCCTCAGAGCCTCTCTGCCTCTGATGAAAGAGCGAATATTTACCCAGACAGATGCAGTATTGTAACATTAACATGCTGATGGGGGAGGGTTTCTTATCTATATTCCATTTAAATAAAAATTTGAAAAGGCAAATGACTTGTTACAACTGTGAGTCCAGCTGGATTTCAGCATTAGTGAAGCTGAAAATGGACAGAAAATGAGGGAGGTTATGTATCTGCCACTGACTCAGATCCTGCAAGAAGCCATACTTTATTTTTTATCTCTCACTTCAATGTTAGGATGTTAATTTTCCTGCCAGCTGACATCATTTTGTTGTATAAGTTTCTTTGGCCACCACTTTATGATTGCAACAGCAGCACACACGTTTGGGGTTCATCATCACATCCTCTTAAATGTCTGGACAGACAACGATTTAAAACAACCATTTTAATTTACTTCTATTGGAAGTGCTGCGATAAAGCTAGAAATATGAATAAATGCATTTGGCTGCATAGCTGAGTTTAATCATCTCAAAGTGAAAATTGATCCCACACAAACAGCAGAACTTTGCAGCTGTAAGGTGACTCTGACAACATTGTATCTCATTAGTTTAAAGAACCACCTGAACATAAACAGCAAAGGAGGGAAAAGCTCTAAAACTTACCAATGTGAACATTTAGTTTAACTGTACCACGACTACTGGAAGAGGACTTAAAGTTGTGCATACTTTTGCTATGGTTGTCATCATCAAAGATTTGTCTGTTTATTGTTTTTGCCACTATTATCCAGTAAGTTTTGAAGTGATTTAAAATGTACCAAATCCAAAGAACAGCATTCAATGAAAAATCCTGGCACACTTCCATACAATATTAGGTTCCTAAACAGAAACTGCATATGACAGATGCTGTATGCCACGTCTGCAGCAGAGGACAGATTGGAATAAACTGTCAGTTCCAAACATCTGTTTTCAGACAGGCGAATGAACTTGATTTTACAACCATTTAAAATTTTACTATTCACCATTTGATTAGTTTCAATCCTTCCTGCACAACACAGCTCTACTACAAGTAACTGAGAACACAGAGATCTGACAGGGACATTGGTCAGCTCAAGGACTCATGTACAACATATTAAAGCCATTTCTTAATCTAAAAATTTAAAAAGCTGCCAAAAAACAAATGTATGAAGATTTGCATAGAGAAACAGCAGAAAAGAACACGGACATTTGTAGATATAAAGGCTGACTGGAGGGCAGACCCTCAATTACTCAGGTCATAACTATAAGGTTGCGTGTTACATGTACTGTAGTTCACTTTCTAATCCAACCATATCTATACAGCTGCAGCTGCAACTCAACCCTTTATGGGTTAAAATGTTGGCTTGAGATATAATTTGTGACATTATTTAAGCTGCTCTTTTTTACATTAAATCATTTTTATTCACTGCAGTAGAAAACTAGTAAAACAGAAGCTGCTTAGGCATCATATCCATTCTATCTCATACTCCTTTCCTCTATTTCTCAAGAGCTCGCTCCAGCTTGTATTTTCAACAAGGCTGCAGTGTTTCTGCAGATTATTGTACCTGTTAATGTAAATGTACCCGCACTGCTGAATTGTCAATATGTCAGATTTTACTGGAGCACATTGATGGATACAAACACTGATGGATGAAATAATTGTCTTTCTTTCTGTCTATAAATGTTCATAAATTTGTCAGTGGTTCTATTTTTGTCCAGCTTTTTGGATGTAAACACTGCAATGAAAATGACTAATGACGCAGTTCTCAGTGACAGGAACTCCAGAAATGTCCCTGATTTATCTAAACCTCGACCAGAAATGGATGACTCCATCAGCCTGCTTTCAGGAGTCACTAACCACCATATTTCCTTTAACTATATTCTCTTTTCTGCCTTAACGGCTTAATTAATTACCTTCTTTGCAAATTTCAGACCGCCACTGAATGTTAACGCCACTCGTTTATCATGTGATGACAAGCTTAAGATATCATTAAAATCTTTGGTAATTAATACATTAATTACCCTATTCAATGATCTCGTAAATGCTAATGCTTAACATATTGTGAAGATCATGCAGGGTGTTAAACAGCTCCTGTCACCTTCTCAGAATGAGAACAGTAATTTGAAAAAACATGCTGAATGTTTGCAGAAAACATTCATTTTTTGCTAAACTTGAATCTGTTTTTACTTCACTTGACTAACCTATAGACAAAAAAAAAAATTCTCAGCTCATCTTATACTGGCAAACAGAAAACTTTTTCTCTAAAGTACTGCGTTTATTTTGACCGACTAAAAACACTGGATAAAGACTGAGACATCAGAACTGTGCTCAGTGAACTTCAGGGTTTAATTTCTGATCTGAAAAACACTTTGACATGAAGAGTTTTTTTTTTTTTACTAGATAAAAAATATCTGCAAAGACTTCCTTGCAGGTTTACCTTGAGCCCATTCGATGATGGCCTTAGATTAGCTTTTAAACACTTATTTGGCTATCAGCTTCTCATACAGAGACATTATACTTCCAGCATCATGAGAGGTTGGATGTGTTGTGATGACAGTTTTTCCTTTTTTGCAGCTGTTTTTCAGAGCCAATAGAGAAGCATGAAGTGTATCACGAAACTGCAGGGATCACTGAGGAATCATTTTTTGCGTAACCTGCATCTCAGTGGCCTTCAGATGAATCTTATCTTTTCATTTTTCTAAACAGTGAATATAACTTCGAGGATACAACCGAAAAGATGAGTTGGAGAGTTGTTGACATGAATAAGCTTTCAGTGTAACTATAGCATAATTTAAAAAAATCATGTTTTCATTGCATCTTTTAATTAATTAAAAGGTCAAATTCTTAACATTATTGCATTTTATGTCAGTTAAATGGCAGTTGAATAAAAATATGGATTTAATAACTCTTGTGGATGTATGCAGTTGAGATAACTTCTGAATTAAAATGGCACTCAAGGTTTTGAGTGTATCTACGTCATGTTTTTGTCTTTAGGATTAACTGCAGAAGGATTGTTGGGTCTGTTTAAGTATCCCTGCTGACAAAATTAAAAGCAGAAAGCAAAGCATAATGTTTAAATGTTGTATGATGAGTGGACATCCCACTTTCCCATCTGCTCTGCACATCCTGATGCAGACTGTCCAAAAAATATTTTCATAAAATCAGAATGATTATAAAAGGTTTCTACTCTGAATGTATCCTGATGAAAAGGGTCTTTAAACGTGTGTACACTTATCACCATCCAATAAACTCTTTTTGCATGGCGATCTCTTCACGCTCTGATGTGCTGAGAATGATAATACAAAACTATTTCCTCTCAAAGGATAACACTGTAATATAAACCATTTTCACCAAGTCAAAATTCATTTTCATTTTTCACTGTCCATCTGGTTGGACAGATTTAGGGCAGATAGTAATAAATAACTGTAAATAAGGAAAAAAGTGTACATATGTAAATAGTTTGTTTCAATGTTTCAAATTGTTTTAATTCTGTTTTGTTCAGTTTATGATGCTATTTCTGTTAATAATTTTTGCCTCATAATCTGAAACTAAAACTAAAAAAATGTCCAAATATTGACTCTGCTTAAAAGGGTTGGAGTTCTTTCTTAAAATAATTTTTAAGCGTTAATCTGATCTTTTTTAAGCTACATTATTTCATAATTCAGCTTTACATGTTTAGCCTTGTACTGGATGACTGTGAGTGATGCTGTTTCATTTCTGAATACAGCTTTCTTCAGGATGACGCACCAAACTGTTATTCCTTCTGAAATGTTTGCATTGTTTACGACATCGGGTACTACCTTGACAGATGTGTACTGTAGCCCACACGGAAATTAGTGCAGCTAAAATTAAAATCCTCACTGAACTAAATGAGTCAAATGAATGCTATTGTCACATCCGATGTGTCTCTTAGTGAATATGTCACTGTGTTAAAATGCATCCTGATATCCGTGTTCCTGGGTGGAGGACATGGCAGCCGCTGTCTTCAGTTTTTCTAATATGCAAGAAAACCTCATTACCTGAACAATAAATAGGCGTGTTGTTTACTGGCACAGTGCAGATCTGCAGATTTAATTTGATTTCCTTTGACTTTGAAAAAGATTGAATGTATCTTAATGAAAAGGTTGAATCTAATAATTCACCCCACATCCAACAAAGTGAATGATGACAAAGCAAGTCCCCCTCTGCCTCTCCATCCAAACTGTCTGTATAATTTTATCCGCATATGTCTTTACAGCTGTTGCAACTGCAACTTTTTTGCTAAAACTAATTATGTGTAGATAATTGAAAGATGGTGTGAAAAACAATCTGTTCTTATAAAAGTTCTCTGGAAACGTTCGATTGCCCTTTTTGGTCTTTTAAAGTGAGGGACCAAGCTATATTCGGAGATTTCCCCATGTTCACTCTATCACGACTCCTTATATAACGCTCAATATACCCCATAATGAGCACATAATTGGAACTTTAAACACTTTTAGATCCATAAAATATATTAAGCGTTTATTTCACACTGATGGATCAGAAACTTAATATGGTACAAAGTTAATATAATATAGTATAAAGCATCAATTGACGCCTCCACCATGATAAATATAATTTTTTGAAGTGCCCTTTTAATATTGAATATTAACTACAAGTCTTTTTTTTGTCTTCAGGAGGAGCCGATTCGTGGTCTTAAGTTCAGCAACTACCTGGATTTTATGTTGGGATTGGAGCACAGCTACAGGACCATGGTTCTGACTGACATGGGAAGTATCAGAGACCCTGTGGACTGAGAAAATGTTGAACCTTTTAATGAGAGCCTCAGCAAAGGGCATGCAATAGCTTTTAATCAACCTGAACTTTACATCTTGTCTTATGGCATATTCATCTACAAGGTACAGCACTCCAATATACCCCGAAGAACTCCACAAGTAGATATGAAACAAAATAATTCCACCATAGTCACAACACAACTACAACCCCTAAAATCCAGACTACTTCAGGCTCACTCTGAGTATTCTTTTTACGGATTTAATCCACCATCCTTCTGATGAAAATGATCCTCAATGTGTTCATTGCTCCCATTGGAGCTGTAGTAACTGAACCGGAAAGTCTACATTTTCTTTGGATTTACAGATTATAGAGGCAATCTGACGTTTTTACCTTGTGAAGTCACAGCTTAATACCTTGATAAATCTTGCAAATTAAGTTACTTTATGAATACTGTGATGATCTTTTAACAGCTATTGGCTGGAAACTTTATAAGTGAAACATCTGAGTGTCTCATTGCGTTTCATATTTATTTTTTTCTTACAATGTTAACATTTTGTAAAAAAAAAACATGTCTTGGTATTATTAAAAAATTATCAAATTTGCAGTTTCTTTTCATCACTGTCAGCACAACAATAAGTTGGGTTTAATTGGCAACTGGGCTGTCTGGTAACAAGCTGGTTTTGGTACATGTGAAAAGTAATTCAACTAATAGAACAATATTTTTTTTTTTTAAAGTGAAAAAGCGTATCAAACCATACCAACCTGAACCATACCGTTAATGGAGACCAGGGTGGAGAATATTGTACACAGTATCTGACCATGGATGACTAAATGATAGCAGTCTGTATACTGCGACAAGTGTTTCTTGGCCATACTACAACTTGACTGGTTAGTTGATTCTCGGCTTCCCGGTGTTGCATCACTGCAGCAAAAGAATTTAAAGCAGCTGAATGATTTTGATTTAGTGACGCTACTGTGTTACATACAAGCAGTTGTTTCTCAACACTGGCTACATCACACATCATTAATGTCAGGGCAGAGCGCATTACAGCCTCCCCACTCGTGTACTTACGCAGGTTGTTGCATGAAAAATGCATGAAGACAGTTGTATGTGATAAACCCTTGTTATTAACCACAGTCCTATCTCAGTTTGCTTGTGCTGTAGCTGTTGTCCTTTTTCAGACTTACAAAGATCTGAATGATAAACAAATGATAAACAAAACCCTCAACTCCATCTAATTTATTCTCACAAGTCCGAGGTGGCTAGCTTGGAAGTTTACTTCATAAAGGATGCGTGTTTAAGTAACAGTGCAGAAGATTTGTGGTGAACTTTAAAAGCTGCAGCAAGAACAAGACCACAAACCATGTTTCACATTTAACCTTGTGTACCTGTGAACAGTAGCTCAAAAAGCCAGTATAACATCCATAGAACTGAGGGGAAGTGCAGGATGATGTTTTGTAGTGATGACCTGCTGTCAGTGTGGAAAATGGAACTTTACTGTACTGTCTTCCTCTAAAATAAACAAGAGCCTGATCAGCCAATGCTTCAACAAAGGATTTCTAGCTTTTCATCTGCAGAGCAAAATACAAAGAACACATGACTATTAGCCGAGCAGAGATTTGTAGCTAATTTGCAAGAGAAACACCTGAAAAGCGAGGACAAGCACAGCGAGCAAGACAGCAACAACGGTCTTAACGATGCAGCATCACAAATGGAGATGTTCACTATCGGGGTACCACAGGGCTCTGTTCTGGGGCCACTACTAGCCTATTCATCAGTGTTATGACCTTTATGTCCACGTGTATGTTGACATGTGACTTATTCAGGCACATGAGTAGGACCCAGAAGTTACAACAGGCTTGAATAAATTTGCTAAATGGTTGAAAGACTCTTGTGTGATATTAAATGTGGGAAAAGCAGCACCAATGTTCTTCTAAAGCATATCCCACTACTGCTTTGGGAGAAAAAATGACAAAGGTTAATTAGTTCAGATAGCTAGACTTTATTTCAGATTTTAAGCTCAGCTTCAAATGAAATATTTAAAAGTTTTGCCATACTTTGAAATCCAAACTTCAGGCATATTAGAAACTCATTGACAACAGATGGACTGAAAATCTACTTGGGCGCATTGATTCTGGCTAATTTAGCATTTGGCATACAGCTGTGATCAAAAGTTCACATACCCCGGCAGAATTTGTGATCTGCTTTCAACCATTTTCCAGAGTGTGAATTATTAGAGAAAAAGGATTTTTTCGCTCCTGGTTAGTGATTGAGCAAAGTCATTCATTGTTAACCGTTTGCCTACTACTGTGTTTGAACACAACTGATGGTTTTTTCTAGTCCTTGGATCTTTTCATATTCCTTTCCTGTTTTATACAGTTCAGTCACCTTCTCCTGCAGACCCTTGGACAATTCTTTTGCTTTCTCGTTGACTCAGAATCAAAAAAACACTGATGCAGCACTGGATAAAAGATGCAAGGGTCTGTCAGTACTCACACACAGAGACACACACACACACACACACACACTGCAATTCCAACTAAAAACCGAATGAAAGACTTTCAACACATTTAAAACACTTCAAAATATTCTCCACAGAAACAAAATCATCTAAAGACAGACATGTCAGCATTGATTAGATTCTTTGTCGTGTCTTTTTCAACCAACTACTGTATAGTTATCAGTACGTGTGACATATTTGTTTAAGGACTGCAGATAGAAATTCATCTCAGAAAGCTACAATCTGGTATGAAGCACATTTTCCTATGATTATTGAGCCGAGACCATGAGCAGAAAAACTTAACAGCAGAAACATAAAAAGATAGATGCTGTGTATTTCTGTTTTCGTGACAATTGAAGACGGAAATACACAAAAAGGAAAAAAAACGGCCGTCTGATCCATATCTATGATGTGTTAACCATCTGAAATATCTTCATTAAAACACCTGTGTTCGGTCTCAGCTGATTTCCTTCGAAGCATAGAAATCACAGCAGCATCAACTACTGAAAACACTGATTACCAGGTTTAACAGGGTGATAGAAGAGTTCCAGTGTTGCAGATTCACATGTTGTCCTTTGGCATAAAACAGCTAATTCAAGACAATTCATTCACACTGATGAATCACATTTTAGTCATTGCAAATGAGTAAAAAGCCAAGTCCTGAGGATTTACTGAGACTAAAGGAAAATTATGTGACTCTATATTAAAATTGCAGGCGGTAACTGAATGAACACTGTGTCAACATTTATTGGGTTTATTAAAGCTTAATAAATAAATAAATCTAGAAATGAGGTCTGCAGCTGGCACAAAAAGCAAAGCGATGGCAGAGACGGTGTGCTTTAAATTTAATAGGAATTATTAAACCTCGATGTGAGACATTAGTGATTCTAGATGAAGCACATTTTCAACAACGATTAGGATTTATGGTCCTTTCATCATTTCTCTTTCCAGAGAGGTTCCCCCACCGCGGCAATAGAATTTTATTAGGAAATAAAATTTGTGACACCTTTTTGTTTTTGTGTGACAAGAACCAGAGCATCAGTCTCCTCCTAATGCGAACCTTCATGCTAGGTCGGAATAGACAGGCTGATGAATCTGCAAACGCTGCAACGCTAGATGTTTTTTGTTAAGAAAATGAGCCGCATATACTCAGACAAATATGTGCCTCTTGATGTTGCTGCCTCCTCAGCTGTAGCTGTTGGCGGTGAAGTGAAATGTTTCATAAAGGGAAGAACAAATCAGATAAAGATGCAGATGTCAGTCTGTTTGCAGATACAAAATGTAAATGAGGTAAATTTGATTTCGGGGCTGACTGATGTGGTTGATCTGAGCCATCACTAAAGAAACAAAATCCCCCAGTAGGAGACGCATCTGTGGTGAGTCAGTTTACAGGAAGCAAATTAGATTTGTGTCATCCCTGCCTCTCTGCACACAACCAAACCTTTCTAATCTGGGAGCACGCCTCAACCTTGGGTTTGATCAGCGTTTGGCTGTGCAGGATGTTTTGTGGAAAGTTTAACATCGAGCCATTCTCAGCTCACGATTTGCTCCACTTTTTGGAGTTTGAGTAGATGCAAGAAGAGGGAGTATAAATGTCTGCATCTGTGCTGTTGGGATACAGCCCATATTAGATATGTCTGTCAGCACCGCGCTGCGTTTTCATCAGCTGAATCCATGCAGACGGCGCTTCTGTTGAGCAAAGAGGAACAGAGCAGGTACGGTGGGCTGTAATCTGTCAAAGCTTTTTCTGCAGGAGCGATGCGTGAGCTCCACTTTGCTCAGAGAAATGGATGTTCCTAGCTGCTAGATGAATGGCAATAACCCATGCAAACTTCTCTGGAGCGACGGCTGACCCCATTTTTAAAACATTTGGATGTGCCTGGCAGTGCGGCGGCTAACACGAGCGCAGGGGACAGCTAACCTTTGTAAGAGCTGGAAGACATAGCTTCATCTTCATTTGAAGAAAGGACAAAAGACTGTCAAGCAGAGACATTATTGCTTTGTAAGATCCCAACAGAATAATGAATGCGAGTGTGACTCACTGCAGCATCTTTAAGCATTTATCAGCGTCATGTTCCAACTCAGTGCAGGAGGTTTACATCCTGCAGCAGAGTCGGTTTAAACTTTATCTTTTGCTCCTGCAGCCTGTCTGATTATCAGGCACTGATTAGAGAAACGGAGGAGCAGTTTCTGACAGATCGATTGAAACTTCCATCTTTTTAGTTGCCAGGATGTTGCATTCACCCCTACTGCCGATGACTGTCTATTCTGCTTCATGTGTGACGTTTGAGTTTCCATCACATTACCTGCTGAAGGGATGGGGCCTTTTTTCATATCAAACTATAAAGAGACATTAATAACAGCTTATTAGTCAAAGAAGATCAAGAAGATCATTCAGGAAATCTTTTAAACTGTGTGTGTTATGATTTCCATCATGTCTGAGTATCGACCATGTGTATTCTCTAAAGTCTTTTTTGCTTGTCCAAGTTCGGGTGATGGGACATTATAAGGCTCAGACTTCCTATGGTCTCATCTTAAAGTTCATTGAGCAGAATCCTGAGGGTCCTGAAGGTTGTTTCGAGTTGTAAGAAAAATGATATCGAACGTATCAACACAAGCCATCAGAGCTGGTTAACTCCTTCTCATTCAGGTAAAAGGAAACAATGGCTAATGTATGGTGGTAGAATCATTGTTTATACTCTTTATTATGCCCATGTGCTTTACTCCTAATCCTGTTTTGGACCTCTGCCAAGGATGTTTACGTTTCATTCCAGCAGGAGTTTGCTAAGTGCAGATTGTATACATTTCATTGATTTATAGCCGTGATCTGTTTCATCAAAGACTGTAATCTGTTTACGTCGTAAAACCTTGTTGCACACGCAGAAGGGCCTATATAGGAGCTTGTTTGCTTCTGCCAGGGACAGAGATCTCTGTGCATGTACTTGTGTGTAGGTGCATGTAATAAACTTCGAATGCAGCAAAGGCCAAGAGTCTTTTGTCTTCTTCTACCGGCTAAAAAATCCACGACAGTTTCATCATGCAGGTGAATCTAATGATGGTTAGAGAGACTGTTCAAAGCTCAACTCCATGACGGCAGCCCCTTGCTGTGCCTCAGAGAGTTGACGGCCAGATCCGGCCTCGGTGGGACATCACTGAAGTCTGCTGCTAGCTGAGGCATGAGGCGCTTTAACGCAGAACTATAATATTTCCATAAAAATTTGGCTCACTAGCAGAAATGGACAGGATGGAGTTCAACAGATCAAGACAAGATAAGCGTGACACATGGCTGGGCGCACGTGTGAGACTGTGGGAGTCTGAACTGCTGCTTGCATGAATCAAAAACTCAAACTAAACTGCTGATTCTCTGGATGATAAATGAAAGCAAAAAAGGTGTTTTCCAGTGTGTCTGCATGCTGTTGTGCTTGTTTGTTCACTTATTTATTTTGATCAGACAAACCATTTGACTTGTTAATTTTGACATAATTGGATGTTTATTTCAATTAGCTTGGAAAACCTCGTTACTGGTGCGGGACTGGAGCTGACCTCTGGAGGGGACACAGTTGAAAGATGATTACAATGGCAGCTCATACAGTATAATGAACTGTTGTACTGTTGATCCTGATTATGGACTTTGCAAACTGACAACAAGAAATTTGAGGCAGATAATCGGGGGTAATTGGGTTGAACAGGCAGTGAAGAGGACACCTTCCTGTACTCGGAGCCGGCAGACCTCTGCAAACCTCTCTCCTTTTATCGGCTGCATGCCGTTATCTTGCAGATGTTCATTCTGAACTCATTTGTAAGTGTCACTGATGCCTTGATCACACTAAAGTATTTTCATCCCCTTTCCTTGATTTCAATCTGCGACTCTCATATTTGCTGTAGAAGCATGCTTCTTATTCTCTTATCAGCCTCCACCCTCCTCTAAATCTCCAGTTTACAGTTTGGCTTAGACTCTGCAGCCACTGTTTCCAGACTCTCTGCAGCAAGACAATTTCAGTCGCTGGAGATGTCATTGTTTGATCATTGTGTATGCACATGGGCGGTGCAACAGCTCTGTGCTTAAGGGAGGCCTGCATTAGCATTTCTATTTGTTATAGTCAATATTTTCCACAATGAGGTGAGTTGTTGTGCATTGTGTGCATGTGAAACAGAGGACTTTGGGGATTTGGAGCTCACTAATGCAGGCTTTTCAAAGCTTACTGATAAATATGTTATGGAGGAAAAGGTCGATGATATCGCTAATAAAGATGTCATTAGAACATACGTTTCATCCTACTGCTTCTTCTATACATGCACAAAGTGAGATTCATTGATCCCAAATGTGATCACTCCACACCTCATGATGCTCTCTTTCATTTAAAGCATGGCCCGCTCTTGTTTGGAATGCATTCCGCAGGCTCTCCACCAGTCCGTCTGCCCAAGCCCGACTGCTATCAACCCTCCTGCCTGTCAGACAGTCTGAGAGGCTGCAGAGAGTCGGCCAGAATTACAATTCCCGTTCATGCTCCTCATTGCACATATCCAAGCCCAATGTCTCTCCTCACTGCATCCATGCTGCGGATTTGTGGATCAAAATCAGGAGTTGGCTTCCTAATCCGCCCAAGTCCAATAATATTCAGCCTCTACTCGAACATCAGGTTGTCCCTCTCAACAAATAAGGCGCATTATGGAGACTGCAGATGGGATAAGTCTTAAGACTCTGCGTTACAGAGAAAATTGGCTTCAAAGATGGTCTTTGCCAAAGCCTTGAAAGCAATCAGTCTGGAAATTAACTGCAAAACTAATGGGCAGCCAGTTTAATTTCATACCCATATTGATACATTCATTAAGTTTCGATCTATAGCTCCAACATAACCAGCAGGCATGCCTCGTTAGGTTGGGCAGCATTCCAGTATTATATACCAGGGCGATGACAGTAGCTGTAAAATTCTCTGATTTTAATTAACGTCCCTTTTTCTAATAAAATATGAAATTATGCCTGCTGCTCCTCCCAGCCTGTCTGCAGGCTGTGAAGCATTCCTCAGAGAAACCAGATTCAACACAAGGTAAATGCACACAGGAAATGGATGTTACTGTAAATTGTTGGTATCCATTGATTCTATGACTTATTTTATGACGCATTGGTGATGCTGTCAAGTGACCGAATACTGTTAAACTCCGCTTCACTGTGTGGTAACAACAGGTGACTCGTTCAACTTATATTTCAAGAAATTTCCTATATTAAAAAGTCCAGAGTTCTACCTGTACTAGTAGGAAGCCTTTTAATACGCAGATATGAGCTCAGCATTAAAGAAAATGACAAACCAGATTAAACTTCAAGAAACGTAACTGATCTTTCAGCCAGTAAGTTTAAAATCTTTAATACTACATTAGGAAGCACAGAGATTTTAAATTGTCACACAGTCCTGCTCTATCTCCATCTTTTAGTGAACTATCAACTTACTGTCACAGGTATTCTCACTAATCTTAGTTAATCCTCTTTACAGCCAAGCTGCCATTTAAGAGCTGACGACCGGAGACATTTAGCTCATTTTTCACTGCTTAACAAGATTTAAATCACATGATGTTCAGCATGATGCTTATTTTACAAGACACAAGCACTAATGCATTCATTTCCTGCGACTGCAGATTTTTGTGTTTTCTGCTTCCTCAGTTTATCAAATTGATCAGATAGAGTGGCATATTCGTTTTTGAGATGCATTCATATTTGTGAGAGCTTTTGTTTTACAGGCTGATTACCGTTACAATCTTTTCAATGGAAAACTGAGGACACACAAAACTTATTCTGTTTCCCACCGACTGACAAATTCTACAAAGCAGGCTGCTCACAGTCCCACATTGATTCTGTCATAAGTGCACCGACAGGATGTTTTAAACTATTTCTTTTCTTCTAAATGACAGCAGAAAGAACTTAAATGCCATCCATTAGTGACACAGCTACTGAACTGCTGCGAGTTGAAAACAAGTCTTAAATCCAAAATCCCATTAAGATATAACAAATAGGCACATGAAATACAAAGCAGGTGGAAGAGAGATTTCTGCTTAATACATCCAAAAATGATCAAAAAGACATAATTATATCAGATTTTTGGAAGATAGCTCAGGAAGATAGAGCTGTTTTTACTAAATGCATGACTACATGCTGAAGGGCGAGACACTGAACCCTAAGTTGCCCCTCTCCTAAGCATTACAAAATGCTTAGGAGAGCACCAACTATGTTTCATATAGTTACTGTCTGAACGTGTGTGTGAATGGGCGAATGAACATGTCAATGGTGCTATGAGGGGGTCACATGACTAGAAAAGCACTAAACAAGTCCAGTCCACATGGACGGTGTTCACATCTGCACCAGGATTTATGACAATCCAAGAGATATCTCAGCACCAAACCCACAACTGTTTCACCAGATTTTCTCTGTTGTGACCTCAGAGACCCTGAAAAAGGAAAAATAAAATATGTGGGAGGAGGGGGTAGTCAAGAAGGTGAACAGATTTTCAAGCAGCAGTGATTTCAGACAGCAACATGTCTGGGGACAAAGTTGTGATCATCCCTGACATTCCCCTGGTGGCCTCCCAGCCTCCACGTCTCAGCCCAGTGGAGGACAGAAATGAAAAGGTGCAAAAGTTAAACGACACACAGAACAGCAGCTGCAGCCCCACCACACACACACACAAGTTTGACCTCAGTAACGCTTTTTCACAGCTTCCAATGATACAAAAGCAAGACTTAAACCAAGACCAAACAGACAGCGCTTCAGAAATTTCCCGTTTCCAGCGAAGGAGAACGGCCGGTCTGAGCCAGAAGAGCCATTTTGTTAATAGAGTGCCACATCTGTTGGTGTGTGTGTTGTTTTCATGGAGCAAATGCTGAGTAGGTCCAGATACAATTACTGTTGGACCACTGCTCTATTAATTAATCCTAGCTAAGAAACACATTGAATTACAAGTAGCTCCTCAGTTTGGAGTCACTTCATGTTGTTGGGTCTTAATTCAATGTTGCTTCATCGTTTCTGATTTGTTGCCCTACAGAAAGAGAAAACGGAGTGCCATGGGTAGGAATTAATGCTGGGGATGATGCGGCGTCTGGACAAACTACATCATTTTGGCCACTTTAAAATCCCAATAAAACGGCTGGCAGTGTGTTCCCTCATGTTTCCTGTAACAACAGATGCAGCAGCGGCTGCTCCCCAACTCTGCTCTGATTGGTCAGTTCCACTGGCCTGATGACACCGCACATCTGATCAGCCATCACTTGACATGAATCGGTTCACCTTGTTCACCTGTCAAACAAGTCATTTTCCATAGTTATAAAAACAACAGATTGACTGGAGCCAGAGCAAAGAACCCAATGGTTTTATCATGGATTTAATTTAGTTTTTTAATTAGATATCTTAATTTTAAAACACAAAACAAAACAGCCATCACAATGACACAATTTAAAATCCCTGTACTGTCGTTGTGATGGAAAAAATCCATCCATCTTCTTGCTGCTCATCTGAGGTTAGGTTGCAGTGGCAGCTGCCTAAACTGGGAGGCCCAGACTTTCCTCACCCCAGTGTTTCCGCTAGAGTTTGCATCATGCAGACCCCACACCAACTTGCTTATCCATATCCAGCCCCCACTCATGAACAAGTGCCCGAGATATGAGATACTTGGTGCAGGACCCCACTTCCAACCCAAAGGAGACTCTCTTTCCAGGTCAAGTCTGGGATTTGGAAGTGCCGATTCTCATCCCGACCGCCTCACATATTGATATGATTCTCTACAGTGAGAGCTGGAGATCACCGCCTGATGAAGCCAAGAGAACCACATCATCTGCAAGAAGCAGAGACCTGATCCTGAAGCCACCAAACCGGATTCCTTAAACACATCAGCTGTGCCTATAATTCTGTCCATAAATGTTCTGAACAGAATCAATGACAAAGGCCAACCTTGGAGCTTCACCCTCAGTGAAAACAAACAAGCCTTATGGATGCGGACCAAGCTCTAGCATCGGTTGCACAGGTCCTAACCCCGTTTAAAATATTGTTATAATCTTATTCATACTATATATGAATATACGAATGCATCTCTTGGGGGGAAGGAGCCTGAGTTGGTGCGCGAGGTTGAGCGGTTCCGGCTAGATATAGTTGGACTCACCTCGACGCACG
>JAVQJG010117149.1:0-11577 GCA_036024015.1 Craterocephalus amniculus
CATCATCTGCTAGCAGGTCCAATCATAACAGAAATAAGACACAAGATGAGGTATCACAGGATGTATCAGAGTGCTATGTAGAAACAGGAAGACAGAGTTAAGCTGACGTTTTGGACAGACCAGCTATGATGCATGAGCAAGTTCCCTGAGTGGGCAGCATCCATAATTTACTGGAAACAATTCCATTTAGTATATTTTAGAGCCTAAACCGTAGCATATTGTTTTTCCTAGATGCGCGTTCATGATGCTACGGAAGCCGCAGCAGACTGGGGGGAAACATGTTCCGCACATTAGTAGCCAGTAGGCGGTAGGCGGTAGGCGGTAGGCGGATGTATCATGTGACCTGCAGAATTGCTTTAAGCTCTATAAACACAGAGCTCTGCTTTGCGCCACTTTTTTCTCCTCTTAGATCTAAAGGTATCATGGTTGAACAAAGTCAGAAGGTGAAAATGATGTCCGGGGAGGCCAGAGAAAGGACTATAGTTTAATTTTTGGACACTGTCACATGGCCTGTGGGAAGTTGCATGTTTAGCTTCCTTAAGGCCAAAAGTTGCCTGGTTTCCCTTTAATTGCTATAATCTGCCATAATGTCCCTATGTTTTAGTGCTAAATAGCTAGCTATAATAGCTTGCCTCTGAAGGGAACACGCAGAGGAGATAGAAAGCTTGATAGACATACCACAATCCAATCTTTTAAAACAGTATTGAATGCAGTTTTTTTAGTCCTGTCCTTTCCACAGCTGACTAAAATGTTTTATTTTTGTTGAGCATTAATCTATTGGCTGTAATCGGGATGTGAAGAGGACATTAAGCAATATAGTAAAAAATGCCCCACCCTACCTTGAAGTACATTGATTTCTTCAACCTTTTCAACATTCATGGAGCTATTTAAGACACTGATAACATGAAGATCACATTATATCTTTTCTATTAAGACCAAAATTACACTTTACAGTGTAATACTTGAACTGAGCTGGAACTTCCCCGCTGGTCGTCTTATTAATCTTGTCTTAACTGAAATCAAACTCACAACTCACAGTCATTGATGTAATCTTGTCAAAATTTTTTAGGAGTGTTGAGGTTTGTTCCACATTGTTTTTTGGACAAATTACAGAGATTCGACTTCATTCTTGAGACCTTTGATTACTTTAATTATGTGCTATTAACACATTGCCGGAAAGCAGCAGGTTTAATTCGAGGCTTGATTTTTTTGTCTAAACATAGAAAGTTTAGTTAAAGGGCTCCTGTCTGACCTTGTTTCCTCTAGAAAGCTTTTTACTGTCCTTTTCCTTTCCTCAAAATGATGTGATCAATCTTCATCTTTCAAAGCAATCTCCTGAAACACCAATCAGGTCCAAGAAGCCCGTACTAAGGACAGGCTGTTGCTGATCACAGAGGGAGGGGGCTGCCTCTTTTCTTCCTTCCAGACCCTTGTTTTCTCTCCATCGTCTCAGCTGTCTGTCTGATCGCGGTAAAGGAGGCAGTGATGGATTGTTAGCTTTGCATATTGCCTCCTTCCGCTATCAGTCTAATGGAAACACCACAGAGGTGCCTGGGCTGCATCTCATATTTACGCCCTGGAGTGATGGGATATCTTTATCCATCTCGTAGCCTACTTTCACCTGACCATCAGGGTATCACATGTGGCTGCTCACAGCCCAGTATCTTCACCCTCTCTCTGGACAAATGATGGAAATATGCTAAATAAAGCCGTACTGTCTTTCCCAGGGATTTGCCTTCAGGGTGGAACTGACTGCTCCACTCAGTGAACCACGGCTGTAACTCAGAGAGAAAACCAGCCTGTTTATTGGGTGTCGGTCTTTGATATTAAATTAAAGTAACTTTTGATCATCTATATAAAACAAAGAGGAAGTTGAAGGATTTTCTGCTCCAACTTTGCTTCATAAGAACTTTATAAATAACACAGATGGCTCCCCGCCCACCCAAAGCGAAACATTACAATGATAAAAAGTGAAAATGAAATGAAAGTTTAACAAACCCTTTAAAATTCAGCTTGGAGGGAGTAGTAGTCAAGGTGCCAGCAAGGAGATAGCTGATATTATATCTGTTAAATCTGTTCTAACATTTGCAAACACCAAATTATCCATCAAATGCTTGGAGTGATGACCAAACTACAGCTTTGTCAGCAGGCGAGAGAAGTGAAGCTCACACTAAACCTGTTAACACCCAGCTGTGGCTGTTATAATATAAATGCTTCATGCTGATAAATTATATAAATAAAAGGATAATACACCAGACATATGTGCCATGTGTAATGTAGCGAAGGGGACATTGTTTTCCATGAATCTGTCAGTGCAGTAGAATCCAGACTTTGACTTCCTGAGAGGACGTTCAGAGGGATGGAAAAGATGATTATAAGGAAATCCTAACGGTCCCCAAGTTTTTCTTTTCGGCTTTTCCATGAAAGGCACAACTGTGTAAAAACAGAAAGGATGTTGACGGATATGTCTGGTCTGATATTGTCCATTCTGACAAAGTTGCTTTATCAAGGAAAATGATCACGATACTAAGTGTAACACCGATCATCTTTTCTATGGTGTAAATGAGCTTTTGTTAACACAAAAGCACTTCTGTGCATATTCAGCTAATATTGTGCATAATTGTTTTTTTTCGTCTTTGTAAAATTGTTATTATATGTGTGAAAGAGACAGCAGAATGTGAATATCTTATCAACACCATGTGAAGCTTAATATATAAACTGATTGTTTGTGTTGTAGGGATTGTTTGGGAGATACCTATATTTTTCATTTTGATAGATTACATTAGGTTATGGTACTTTTACCATTGATACTGATACTTTTTTTCCCATTAAAGCAGGTGGGAACCTCAGCGCTCATCCTGCATGTTTTTCCTCCATCCCGACTCCACCACATCTGATTCAAATGAATGAGCCGCTGTAATTGGCTGTTGGATCCGTTTGATTTGAATCAGGTGTGTTGAGTAGGGATGGATGAAAAACATGCAGGATGTGACCCTCGAGGACCAGGGTTCCCCACCCCTGCCTTTAAGGATAAGGTTTGAATTTGAATAAATATTTCAAAATGAAAAAATCATGAAATTACAGAAAACGGAATTTACAGAAAGTATCACTACGGCATCCCTACTGTTGCTGCTGCCTCTTCCAGGCGTCGGCGCCTCATAGTTGAATGGATGATAGACGCGTGCATAGTTTGCAGAACGGATTTATCTTCCACTCCATGAATAATGTGTCGTATTTTTAAATCGTTTCACAGACATTGGTTTGTAAATTCATGATGAAGACACCACATTTATGAAAGACAATTCATATTTTGTCATTTTTAAATGTGTAACTTTTTAATGGTATCCTCACTGACAAAGTACACAAACATTTAATGTGTGATTTTACATAGATGAGAATTTACACATTTTTATTGAAGCACCATTTTAAATGTGGTCTTCTCCACACAAATACTAAATGACAGCTCACTTATACCTTATGATTTTGGACATTTTGAAAGAGCCTGATGAAGGTAACTCTTACTTCAGTTTCCACAGTTTCAGGGCAGCGCCTGAAAATTCAGAGTCACCTCACATTTTTGTCTTCAGGACAGCCGAGAATCACTGATCTGCAGATCTTTCAGGGACCTGAAACAGATCTGAAAGCTAATGAGGGGTTAGGCCTGATGACATTAAAAAACGAATCACAGAATACTAAAAACAATCCTCGAACAAACTGGAAACCACCTCTGTTGCTTTTTGTACCAGTTAAAAGCTGAGCCGCAGCATTCAGAAGCAGCAGAGCAGAGTTGTGTAAGTTAAGTCTGTACAGGTCTAATAAGATGCAGCAGCTGAAATGACTCTGATGCAACACTGCCCTATCAAAACTAAGACATAACAACATCAGAAATGATCCTTCTGATATACATTTATATATATATAAATATATAATATTTATATGAATGAATGTGTGTGCGTGTGCGTGTGCGTGTGCGTGTGCTCGTGAGGGGCTGCAGAAAGATTATTTTCTTTTTAAATAAACTTTAGAAGGAAAGAATCAGAGTAGGTAACTACCTCAGGATAGAAATTAAAGTGTAATATTGCCTGAAAAAGTCAGACTAATATGTCCAATCACAGTTTATGAAAGTCACTTCAACAAGCTTGTGACGCTTTTATCTTTTTAGGCCTCAGGCAAAATGGAGTGTTGTTTCCATCTCTTAATCTACTCAGTTTTTCATCCTCTCAGGTAAACTCTGGGGTTTTATAGAGCTGAGATTCAGACATCCCTATGTCTTTTTGGATTGACTTGTTGAACACTGTCATGTTGTGTACCCAAATTCTTCCTCTCAGAATGTCACCTTCACAAAGTTTGATCATGTCCCAGCATAAATATTTTCTACATGGCAGATTATTGAATATTATAGAGAAGAGGAACTGGAGGTCCGGTGGCCTATTCTGGATCTGAGGAAGGAGGTGGATCCTCAGAGAGCAGCTGTCTGTTCCAGGGCAGGAGCTCAGAAAAGAAGCTCAAAGCTTCTTCTTCTGAACAGACATGATGATGATGATGATAATGTTGTTGTCTTTTACAAGACAAACTTTAGAAGTACAAGTCCATATTTGTCTAGCAGAGGAAAAAACTGCAGCAAACCAGAGCCAGACTGGGAACCAGTCAGCTGCAGAGTGCTGGTGCTACTGGGAACGGAGGGTTTTAAATGTACTTTTATTATTATTTGTCGTTTATTGTATTTTCAAAACATACTAGTTGTGAATGTACTTATGAAAAAATAAGTTCAATGGGTTAGATGACTTTCTAAAAGAAATGAACAAATCCATATTATGTTTTGAGTTGTCTGTCTTTTGAAATAAAATCTTAAATTGAAGGTGTAATAGTAGTCTGTTGTTCTTCATTTTGGAATATTTATTCCCTTTAAAGCACCTATTGTGCAAATTTGATAATCCTGAAAAATCTGGATCAGAGTTATCCGATACAAAATTGCTTTGAACAACCAGAATAAAAGTAAGAAAGATTACAAGATTCTCCATGGAAAAAAAATGGGATTACCATCTCAAGACAACTTTTATTTGATTAAATCTTTTGAACAGCTCGCCCAATATTATCACCCTCTAACTGCTAGCAAAGTGTGTTGTGTTAGCAAATGTAAGGAGAGAAAAATACTAACAGGGACGCACCTCCATCATCCACTCAGCTTTGTTTACATGTGTAACCACTCCCAGACCAAGTTTAGGGGGGAGTGAGTTAGTGTCCCCCTTTTTGTTACGTTTAGCGAATCTTTGTGATTGATATGAACGTTTTTTCAACTGTTGATTTGCATGAAATGCATGTATACATACATTTCCTCTGTGAAGTTAAGTTATAAAAATGCATGCACTTATTCAGGATATTCTAATAGTAGGCTACCTGTAACTTAACTTCAAAGATTAAATGAACACATATAGACAAAAAGTATGCAAAGCAGTATATTTCAGCTTTTATTTGTCTATATTTTGCTGATTAGGATTTAAATTCAATTTAAAATTTAAAAATTTGTATATTTGCATATTTCATGAAATCAATAGAAAATGGAATTTAAATATGAAAATGTCAGGCCTCTGAAAGTAAACTCTTGGATCTGTACTTAGTACAGTTGAATTGCCTGAATAATACAACTTATCCAACATATTCTAATTTTATGGGTAGCACCTGTACCAGGGCTACTTGACACCTTTTTTTTTTTTTTTTTTAAGACTACATCGGAATGGATTTGTTACTGGGAGCTTTACATCGAAGTCCCGTCATAAAATCTGAGCTAGACTCAGACAGAGGTTTAACCAATCAGGTCCACATTCTTTGGTCAGTGGAGGCAGGTCCACATGCTGCAGGTGGTGAGCTCCAGCTGCACACTAAAGGCTTAGAGAGCACATGGGCCAATTTTCATGCTTCTATTAAAAATTTGCATGATTCACCTTAAATTTGTGTCAGTGAGCTCAGCCAACTATGTCACTTTTTCTGCCTTTGTATTTGCATGAGCTCTGTTTGTTTGGCATGAAAGTTGACAGACACATCCTTTATAGCTAAATTCATATGTGAAACCAATGTTGTAATGGCTACAGCAAAGTTCTACATCAGATTTTGTGACAGGCTGCTTTTGTGCCGCTAAAAAGTGAACAAAAAAAGTTTTTGATACCTGAAATGTGTGCGGCTTTTAACACGTTCCAGAGACCGATTCACAAGTGGTTCCAAAGTAAAATGTATACTAAACAAACTGCAGAAAGTTTCATGCTTTAGTCATAAATTACACAGCAGTTAACATATGAGTGTATCCGCCCCACTCACTGTTTTATACGTGTTAGTGGCCAGGTGTGTTAGTCAAACTTAAAAGCAGATTTTCAGTACAAGACGAGACTTGGCTTGCAAGAGGAAGTATGCTTCTCTAAAAGCGACACCAGTGCAGGAGTCAAAAGTTCAAATCACTGTCAAAAGTTCAAACCTCAGAGTTCATTCGTGTCTGGTTTAGTTCCTTTCCATCTTGGTTTGTGTGCTCCCACCCCTCTTTTTCGAAGTTTCTCACGTTCAACAGGAAATGAGAGGTCGCTGCAGTGAGCATAAACACAGAAGGATGCTGCACCCGAGTAACTATATCAACCGGTTTTTCTATAAAAATGATGAGGGGAAGACAGATGGGATGAGACTAACTGAGCTGACCCACTTGTGTCTGATGTCTGGGACTTCAACGCTGAACCTGGATCATAAATACTTTGAACATACATCCGAGTGTGATTTACTAATTTCCTATGCAAAGATCATGCTCAGTAAGGCAATATCTCAACAAAAGCCGGTCGATGATTGCTGCACCAACGGTAGCAGCCTCCGGTGGAGGCAGTGTGATGGTGAGGGCATAATCTCCCTCACTGGAAAACGTAAGGCTCGTCATCACTGGAGGAAGTATCAGTGAAGAGGGATGACGAGACGAGACCCATCTCCATGGTCTGGAAGTGAACTGGCAGCCAAGGGACTGGACCAGTTGGAAGTAAAGTTACTCAAACAAAAAAAGTAATTAAATCAGCAAAAGTAAGACAAAACAGTGTCAAATCAAAAGTGTACCTGTTTACTGTACAGTGTGTCACTGAATAAACAACAAATGACAAAAACTGTTTTACATTGCTGTGTAAATCCAACATCTAAAAAACTAAATAGAAGTGTAATGTGGTTTATTACAAATGTAAAGATTATAGGTAACACAGATATGTGTACTAACAATAATACATCACTCATCCCAGAAATAAACAAACTACCCAAAACTATAATGTAAGATTTATTACCAAGAAGCAATGTTACAGCAAGGATAGACTTTTTTATTTTACTTCCACCCACTCAGTTTTATAGAATAAGTACAAGTATTAATCTAACATCAGAGGCCTGGAGCTCAGAACGATGATAAACCATGTCAAATTATTTCATTCATTGCAACAGAAAGGTTTTGTGTAACTCTCGGGATATGCAACTAAAGGAAGGGAACTTTGAGGGACCGCCTTTGCGGGTTTAAGTGATTTTGTAATAATGAATTTAGGCACATTTTTATAAATAAATATTGAAATTAGTTTTAAAAAAAAAAAGTAGCTCCAACTATTAAAAAGTTGCTTCAAGTAAAATTTTAAAAGTAGTTTAAAATGCTAGAAATCTAGTTTCATATGAAATTAAATGATTACCGTATTTAATATGAATGTGGCTATGTTTCCATAATTGCATCAAATTTATAACACTTTTATATATTTGTGTTTATGTTCAGGGTTCTTGAGTTCATTCGGGGTCCATCCATCCATTTTCTGTACCGCTTTATCCAATTGGGTCACGGGTGGCTGGAGCCTATCCCAGCTATTTCAGTTAGGGCCATTTTGGCAAAAACACATGTAATATGACCTCTCTGAATTAAAATTACTGCTGTTATTTACCCCGTGGATTGTAAGTAAAGACTTGGGCTCTTTGTAGAGGCAACACTCTCTAGTTCCACCTTCAGCAAATAAAAAGTTATACACTTCAGAACACACAGACACACACACAAAATGAGTATTAGGAATGGAAGTAAGCGATTTGGGACACATCACAGGTTTGCTTTATAAAAAGGGTGGTATCAATAATTGATGGTATTAGATGGAACTGGTTTATAATCGACTTGAATAAATGTGTTGGTGTATTTATCGATTGATTTCAAAATAAAAAAATCATTTGTAATTAACCCAAATCTGAAAAAACTCACATTGGTTTAATGTGAGCAGATCAAGTTTGAACTGGATCTGAGTAAAGCAGAACTTTACCTTCCCACATGAATCTTACATGTGGCTGATGAGATTGTTGCTTACAGCCCTCCATGCCTTCCTCTCCCTCCAGAAGTGACAAATCTGTAATTTTTTGGGGCCAGTCTTACCTGTTTCCACACAGCGAGGTCATCAAATTCAAACTGATCCCAGCCAATCACATCTCATGTTTGAAGAGACTCCGGTCTCACGTTTGTTTTAATCACTTCCACCGACACAATGAAAGAATGAAAGGAGAGGCATTGGACGGGAGTCTGGTGACGTGATGGCCAACATGTTTAATCCAGATTACAAACAGAAAACCTGGGTGAGACAGCTTTAATGTAGATAGATGCAGGAAAGAAACCAGAGCTGAACATGAGAGAACCAAATGAATCTGATCTGAAGTCCAGATGTAAAACTCAGACTGGACTTGGTCTGATTCCCGTGTCTGATGGGAGGAATCAGTGAATTTGTTTTTATCTAAACATCAAGCGTCACAGCCAAACCCGGTAACTTGAATAAGAAAATAACTTTGCTGAGGCCGCCACTGTGAGCAGACGACAAAATGACATAGTTTGTAAACAAAAAATCCCTCCGCTTTACAGTTTAGTTGCTATGGTTACCAGCCTCCTCTACTGGGAGGGGCTGAAGCACAGCAGAGGGAGGTACATCGGTTCTCAATGTTTCCAGGTTCTGCTGCTTCTTTTACTCCATTTCACACCTTGTATCACACAGACACACCAATCTTCCTTTCTTTCCGTTTGTGTAATTATAAGCTCAGTCGTTATGTCATTATATATATGTTTGTGTGTATAATGTGATCATCACCTCCAGGACAGATGACTGTTTGTTTACAAGTAAGAAATAATAAATCAGGGTGCATCTGTCAGTTTTAGGTCATGGTAACAGTTGGGAGTTTACAGTTTTTCCATATTTACGAGCAAAAAATGTTCACATACAATATTTATCATCAATCTGAGCTGCTGAATTCATCAGTAAATTAATCAGCTTGTGTTTTACAGTAATTTATCTCAGACTAATATTCAATGGGATTTAACTGATACCAATTATGATACTGAAAAATTAATGATTTTGTGATTTAAGCTATTATAATAAAAACCTTTTAGATTGGAGTTTTCTTTTATTTCTTTCCACCTGGTTTGAGTAACAGTCAATTTCAGTAAACAGGAGACGGTAATCTGAACAATCCAAGGTGGAACTGTAATATCTTCTAATTTATGTCAACAATGCAGTAATATCATGGATATTTTTGCTGCGATAACTGTAGAGAAAATCTGATACCATGGCAGCTCCCAGCTAAACTACACCTGTACCTCAGCTGATGCTCGTTGTTCTGACTTTAATAATATTTCAGGAAACAGAGCTGCAGTATTATAATGAATTATGACTTAATCTCTTAATATCCTCACAAACCAAATAAATCGAGCTGGGGAGTGGAACTAAAAAATAATTTTTAAGCCAAAATGTGAAAAAATGCTCATTTTTGTTTCTCAAATCATTTTCAAGTTTTTTTTTTTGTTTTTTTTACAGCTTTCAAGGAAGAACAGAGCATTGACAGATTTTGATGTTCATTTCTCCCTCACTACAGCTCAGCAAAAGGAAACATTTGCAGACATCAACCTGGATTGTTGTTGAGGAAACAGCTGGTCATCATTTAAAAAAAAAAATTGGATGTACAAACTAAAAAGAAAAATAATGATGAGAATAAATCGGCCTTACAAACCGGCCTCCAAACACCGAGCAGCTTGACTCTGTCCTACATCTCCCACAATGCACCACACTCCTCCACCTGTCAAACTGAACTCTGTTCAACAGAAAGAAGGTTGGGGTGATGATGATTGGCTCCAAATCCTGACTCCGCCTCCACCCGCCAACCTGGTGGCCGTTACTCCACCACAGTCTTCTGGGCCTCGTACATCCTCCCTATGGACACCTGCAGACACACACAGACACACAAAATAAACACCACCGCACCCACAAACACATTTTACAGGGTATGAATGAGCACTAAAGCCGTAGTGTCTAAACATGGAGGCCAAAACTGTACGGCGCTACTGATCTGAAACCTGCACACATCTGCATCAGTCTGAGCCTGCAGAGGTCAGAGAGATGCTGAACGTCTGCATCAGTGAAGGGCAGCGTTCATCCTGCAGGGGGCGCTGCAGGAAAGCACTGCTTCTGAGTGTTTCATGTCAGCACTACTCAGCTAGACTCTTGTCAAAATGAAGAGCCAATTATGGTGGAGTGTGTGTGAACTGTGAGTGTGTGTGCCAGAGTTCACAATTGATTTAGTCTTTTTTCAGCACAGAAACACGACACAGGCCGAATGTGACCTGCATACAAACACACACACACAGAAAAAGTCATCTAAGCTGGAATGGGTTGCAGCTGCAACTCTGACCGTTTATGATTGTTGTTTAATAGAATAAATACATGAGCTTCACATTACTGCTCTGCTTGTTCACATCTAGTGAAAATCCTTCAAGACAGCCGTCAGCCTCAGGAGTGGATATTCCAGCAAGTTCAGGGAACTGTAAACCATCCTAAAACCACCCGAGCAGATCAGTTCCATCCATAAATGTCCACAACTAGCAGCTGAATGTGTCTCCAGACCTCCATGACCAGACTCACCAGTGGTTTTATTTCATCAGATTTCATTTACTGATACCGAGAATCTAACTAACCGGCCCCTGAATTAAGTCATTCACATTGAATATTGTACAAAACTATGATTCCCAGCCTGTAAGAGAGCGGCACGGTGGACCCGTCCATTAGTCTGATATTACATCGGTGGCAATTAGAAATTGATCACCATTGTGCTGTTATCGTCCAATTATCGTTATCGAGATGAACTGCTCAATATATCGTGATATTGGTTAGAGGCCATTTCGTCCAGCCCTAGTTCAATATCTAAAGAGATAAGCATTTATTCTACGTGTACCTCCTTACCCATGACACCACGAAGATATTCCCCCCGGTGCGTTCATGGGTTCAGTCTGCAGGCTGCTGTCCAAGTTCAGGACTATTGAATGACCTGTTTGCTGCTTTTACACGATTTAAAGCGGCTCTATGCAGCTTGGAAGTAAGTATTTTGCTTGACTGACCTGTTCTCATGAAAAAGCGGACATTTCCTCCTCCATCGGGTTTCCCCCTACCAGAAACGGCTTTTGCAGTTTAGCCCATTGACGCTCGCGCTTGTTTTGGTTTGGAAGTCTCGCGATACACGAGACTAGCGCTATAAGGCCGGTCGTAAATCCGTTTGGAAAAATATGCATGTTTACTC
>JAVQJG010117157.1:0-20803 GCA_036024015.1 Craterocephalus amniculus
GAAAGACATCTGCAAATATTTTAGAGCTCATCAATGCATCACAGTGCTATTTCTAAACCATTTGGAGTCCAACATGCTATACTGAGAGAGCTAATTCACCAGTGGAAAATATTTCAAATAGCAGTCAATCTCACATGGAGAGGACTTCCCATTGAGTTCACTCCAAGGTTAGACTTTGCAAAGCTCACAGGAGCCACTGCAGGTAAGAATAGTTTGTTAAATGTTAAAATTTATGACGGTATAAATAAAAACAATTTTTTTAAAAAGACTGAATAAGTATGATGTGTTTGGAGAAGTTTCCAGGAGAAAGTATCTTCCCTTTACAAGAACAGGGCAGCAAAACTTAGCTTTGCAATGCTGGAGAAATATGGAGAGATGTATGGTCCCACTGAACCAGGAGACTGCAACATGCGGCCTTTCACAATGGCTCTTAACATTGGTTATTTCCATTTAAGTTTTGAGTTGAGTTTTTTAAAAACTCAACGAAGATCTAAATGATTTTAAATCATCTCTAAGCTCATTCTATAATTAACTCCCAGAAATGAAACACATCTGTACTTAACATCAATTCTTATGTTCACTCTTTCAAAAACACCCAGCCTTTAACTTCACTTTGCTTGTATTCTAATACGCTTGGATTGCAATTATTCAATTTAAATATTGCACTAACTTGCACTTTTATTTTAGTTTAAACATTTGAATGGTGCAACTATGAATGTTGTGTTATCAGATGTGAGCTTTAAGTTTAATAAAGCCACCGTAGTCGTAAATGACTTTAGTTATCGCATATTTTCCTTCTATCTTTCAGGGACCAGAACAGTTATTGTTGTACAGTGAACATGTCTTTAGAAGTTAGTTTAAAGCAAATTACATCTAAGTATTATTAACAACTTTAAGAGTGAGAATCGGATCGGTATTGGTTAGTCCACGAGGCTGCTGTATCGGAATCGGTATCAGATGTGACAAAGTGATATTGAGCCATCACTAATCATATTATGCCTTTAGTTTTGGTTAAAATGTTTTTAGTAGGTCATTTGAGGTTGTATCAATCTAATTCTCAGGATCAAATTATTTCTTTATGTCCTGAAGCCTTAGAATTCCATGAGTAGAGTTACATAACAAAGAAACGTAAAGATTGGAAAGCTCTGATTTGTGTCATTATGTCTAATTAAAGTTTCATCTATAGTACAAGTAATTTTTGTAGTTTGAAAACAAAGGTGTTTGCAACATTTAGCTGGATGCTGAGGGTGCTCAAAGAAAAGTGATAATGGGGGATTGATGCCACAGAAGAGTCTGCATCCTTGTGATGTGTTGGTTTTAATTCCAAGTGTGTAGGTGTTCAGTGCCATAAGGCAACATTATTAAGAAAAAAGACCATATCCATCCAGTAAACACGATATAATTATATTTTTCAGTCTGCAATGTTGATGGGGCCAAAACATAAAAAAACATAATGAAAGAGGTGCAGTACATTTCAACATGTAACTTCCAGTGAGGGTATAATAATAGCAGATTCAGTACTGGGTCAGCTCTATAAAAGGAACGCTGGCACCATCAACAGAAAAGCACACACTGACTCTAGTTCTTGAAGAGAAACCTTAAATGCAAGCACCAAATCTTTCACCAGTCTGTTATAGCAAGTGCTGCTTTCTTTCTATTCTCAGTATAGCCAGCGACTCTGAGAGACTGCTGGCTCTGTGCTGAGAGCTGTCCAGGAGCCCCTACAGCTGCTTATAGGAACAGATTTTCTGCAGAAATTGCTCAGCATAATGGACGGGACTGAATGGCCCCTACTCAGCCTACTGGTTGGAGAAGATAGTTTCTGAAGGACAGTTACACAAGGCCACTCCTTGAAGCTTTGAGCACAATAGACTTTTCATTTCACACAAATTTCTTCTCCAAGTTTTAAAAGTACACATTTTAGTTTTCTTAATTTATCCTGAGAGGTCTGTGAAACATGTAATCCTGTTTTTTGTGCCCAGTTTTTGCTATGCTAGTTATGTATCCATTTACCTGCCATTTTACTGGGGTGCAATTGTTAAATCTTTGTTAAGGATCAAGGTGCCTGTGGGGTAATTTGCTATTTGTGTTAATGCAAAAAACGAAGCAGACAATCATTGTAAAGACGACTTGGTGAGATTCAACAGTGGTTTTGAATGTGATATCAGATCTAATCTGAATATTTCAGAACCTGCTGATCTACACATGAGTTTTCACTTATAATTATCTCTATGGTTTCCAGAGAGTCTGAAAAAGAGGAAATATCCAGTAATAGTTGTCTGGGCCAAAATATCTTGTTGATGTCAGATGAGAATGAGCTGATTGGTTAGAGATGATAGAAAGGCAACAGTACCTCCAAAAAATCCCTGATTTCAACTAATATATGCAGAATCCCATTTCTGAACATGCATCAAACCATGAAGCAGACGGGCTACAGCAGCAGGAGACCACATCACGTTCCATTCCTGTCTTTAGTACCATCTGAGCAAGATTTAAATGTCACAACATCTCTGACCAATGTTTCCAAAGCCTTGTTGAAACTATGTCTCGAAGAATTACAGCAGCTCAGAGAGGAAATAGTATAAACAGGCACTAGCAAGGTGTACATAACAAGAAGTGCACTGTGAGTTTATGTCCCATGGTTGGGATATTAGCATTTATTCTGTGTGGTCTAACTATTCAAAATGCACCACATAAAATGATTTCATACTAAACCTGTACCTATTTTCTAGTATGAAATACGTTCATTTACTCACCCAGGCAGTTTTTGTGTAACTTGAATTCCTTCGGGAGAGATTTAGATCCACTTGCGATCAGCATACAAAACATCAAATGAGTGAAAGGGGCAAGTTCGCGCAGCCTCTAAATAAGGCAATTTCTGCCACAAAACTCCTTTATTTCACTGTTGTTGTGGATAGCTGGACTGATCCCCTGTGAGCTGGAAGCGGCTCAGAGTTATTTTTTTGGCGATCCATTCTTATTTACAGCCATTACAAGCACTGTAATGCAGCCCGGAAGTGACGTCATCTAAACCGCCAATCAAAGTTAATGGCTGTAAATAACGACGGATCACCACAAAAAACCAACTCTGAGCCTCATGGAGCTCACAGAGGGAATGGACCAGCAATACATAACAAAACATTGGTGAAATGAAAGAGTTTTGTGGCAGAAATCGCCTTATTTAGAGGCTGTGCGAGCTGGCTCCGATCACTCCCATCATATTGGATGTACGCTGATCGTAAGTGGATCTAAATTTCTCCCGAAGGAGTTCAAGTTACACCAAAACTGTCTGGGTGAGTAAATGATCGTATTTCATGCTAGAAAATAGGTCTAGATTTTAAAAAATAACTTATCCTTTAAATTCAGGAAGTTGTGGAGCTGTGTATAGAGCAGGGTTGCAGGAAGACTGTAGTCTTTTCACAGGAAATATCAGGCAAGCGGCAGGGACCATGTAGGTAGACCCCTGACAGACCACTAGTCCATCACAGGGCCAACATAAAGACAAAAACATTCGCTCCAAGTAAGAATTTAATGTTTTGGATTGGGAGATGAAGCTTGGTACTCAGTGAAACCTTTTCAAAAGTTTGCATTAAAATTTTAACCCTGTAGATATCCACAAACTTTGCAATGCTGTAATCGTTACCTCTTGGTATATGTTCAGTCCTCTTCCTTTCCAGTGTTTTCTGTCCTCCCGGGGCAGCTTCATATCATAACCCTCTTCCTGGTGCAGCACTCTGTCATATGTGGAGACATCAGAGACCTAAAGATGGAAATGTTTTCATTTTCTCACTGATTACAGCAAAAAAGAAATCTGGATCAATTTGATAATCCTTAAAAGGCCTTTTTAGCTTGAGCTTAGGATCAAATCCTTGCATAGAGCTCATCTGGTAGTTTCAGTGTTTTTCTATGCTTATTTATTTATTTATTTATTTATTTATTTATTTATTTATTTATTTATTTATTTATTTATTTATTTATTTATTTATTTATTGTGGTGGTGGTGGAGTAATTTTGGAAGGTTTTTGTACTATATTTTCCCTTGTACCTGTCATGCTTTAATTATTTAAACAACTAGCTAGGATTACTAAATGACTTCCTTTGGAGTGCATGCTGAGACTGTAATTAAATTAACAATTTCGATTAACTAATTAGCTATCTGGTTACAGTATGAATGAGATTAGCTTCATCTTTAGCACAGTATCAAAGGGGTGATAAATAAATAAGCGTTACCTTTGAGTCTCTGTTGAAGTAGGACATTTCTCTCTGTACCTTCCGCTGTGGCGGGATGTAACTGAAAGCAGACAAGGTAGAGAGCGGCTTCTCCTGTGTCTCTTGTAAAAACTCCATTATGTTGGCAAATTAACGATGAAAATAAACAAAGAAACAAAATAGTCCCTCACTTGTTAAATCTCCTGGGAGGAAACGACTAGCGTTAGTGGTTGCTAGGTTACCGGCCGTTCCGGTTGAGCTCTTACGTGCTGCCTTCAAGCTCCTTGTAAATCTGAGTCTCTTAAACCCAGATACTTAAAAGAGCCATACATGGCCCACATAGTGATGGATGAACTGCTGGGGAGTCATTTTAGTAACACTATCAATGCATTATGGGCGTGTTTATTACACTTTTTGCAAATGCTTCGTTCACAATAACTTGTGACATTGTTATTCCGGGCTGTAACCATAAATTGTAAATTAATGCTTTTGTTTAGCGGCGCTTTTCGTGTAAGATAACGTGCGTGTTCTTGCTGCAGGGAAGTAAAAGAAGGTGATCATGTGATAGTGTGACTCCCTTCACTATAGCTTCAACTGATACCCCGACTTCTTGGCTACTTGGCCAGCTTTTTGGCTGCACATGGCTTTGACCTGGGAGGTTGTGGGGTCGATCCCTGCCCGGGCCCTCCTTCGTCCTGCAACATTCACATAGGTATTCATCAGAGGTTTCAAAAGTATATGCATTCATTACTCAAGTAGAAGTATAAATATCAGGGTATAAAATACTTCTGTAGAAGTTGAAATATCAGCTCAAGCTTTTTACTCCAGTAAAAGTGTAAAAGTACTTGCTTTAAACCTACTTAAAGTATAAAAGTAAAAGTAATGTTAGAAAATGACATGGACAAAATAATACTCATAATCACGTTAAGCTTTTGTCGTGACATCAATATTGAAATGTTAATGTTGAAAAATGTGGGATACTAGAGGCTTACTGTTCTTTAGTCTTTGTCACAGAAATGTTTGTATCAGCTACATAAGTCTGCTAATACTCTGCTGGACTGTGGTGAAGTTTGTGTTGTACATTGATGTGATGGCCATTGGCCACCACGTTCCTCTGCCTCCCAGCTGTTCCTCCTCCATGTGCTTCGCTCCTGTTCTGTTCTGATGCAAACAAACAAGCGAGCTGGTCAAGCCACTCAGGAATTATCCCGCTCCTCAGTTGGGCCAGCCTGGGCCTGGATTGTGTACCCAAAATGTAAACTGCTCATCCAATCACAATCACATTCACCCTATCCTGAAGACACAACTATTCTGGATTGGGGATTTGTGTGTGTGTGTTTTTGCTTTAATGATAACAAGCCTGAATGAAAACAAATTGAAATAAGAGGAGGAACTAGTACATATAATTCTGAAATATAATTACTTCATTAAATTTCTACTTAAGTAAGGTAACAAAGTATTTGTATTTCACTACTTGACACCTTTGGTTTTTATTATACTAATAACTCTTATTGCATTTGTAGTTAGATCTGCAGCTTTTCTGTTTGGCAACTAGACAGAGTCTATTCCTGAGTTCCTGTTTGTGTAATAAACTGGTTTTAGAATAATTTAAACACTGTGCTACACCATGATTACCAAACACATCACTATTAAGCACATCACTATTTGTATCAAAGTAACCTGAATTAAAGTTACTGTAACTGCATGTAGGCTAACCAATCTCCATAATGGCAACATTAATTAACACAAATGATCTGTCCGCTCCTACACAGCCTAATTACTTTTGCTGTGAATCACTCGTATCAAAGGATACTGCACTGTTGCCTCAGTGGTAGCATTTATTGCTGGCAGGCCATTTAGAGTTTATTGAAAGGGCCGTGAGTGTGGCAGAGGGATTGTTCTAGACCCCTGGACAGACTACGCCTCCAGCATAGTTTTCAGTTACGGATGACATGAAAGAAAGAAATTTGCATGAGGAGGCTCCAGGTAAAGTATAAATAACCCCACATTCCCCCGAATCAGCGCTATATAAAAACACCAACAGTGCTGCTTAAGGTAATCTTGGCAAAGTTAACTTTGAGGTTAAACTGAGAAAGTCGGTCCAAACATGCATATCCATTTTCTACTATGCAAACACTGAATATGTTAATTGCCTGTGTGAGAGACAAATGAAATGCAAATATGGCCTTCAAACAGTAACACACATTTTAATCTGTGAGGATACAATGTGGTTGTGTGTGTTTTTTGCACCATCGCAGCCTCAGAGAAAGCTTACATGCATGACATGGCAGCCCAGTTAACCTTACAGCCTTTGCCATTTTTACGAGTCTCCAGCCATGATTCGACGCACCTTATCTTCTGTGTGTGTGTGTGTGTGTGTGTGTGTGTGTGTGTGTGTGTGTGCGTGTGTGCCAACCCCACCTGCTGTTATTTTTCTCTCCTTCCTTGTAATTATGACAGTGTGGCAGGGGGTGGCTAATAGGAGGACACCATTCTGCTGTGAGACATCCCTGACTGCAACACACAAACATGCACACACACACACACGTACACACACACAATAGGTAATCTAGGAGCTCTGATTCGAATGCAGCTGACAGATTTCTCAGGATGGATCAGCAGTGACGTAGAGGACGGCGGCTGTGTGTGGACAGAGGAAGGGTGACGGCGCATGATCACCACCAGCTTTCTTTCATTTCAGAGGTTGTCTCAGAGCGCTGGAGTAATTACAGCTGACATTTCACAGGGATATATTGCTATTTGTCAGGGGGTCGCTGCAGGAATTAAACAACCTGAAGACAGGGGTCAGCTGTTCCACGGCCCTGAGTTATTAAACTAAGCCACCACTGTTGCCGCCCCCCCTCCTCATTTGTGTGTTTCCTCCTGCTTTTCTCTGATTAAAGCAAGGAGATAAATATCTTGCCTCCCTCTTTAGATACATGCACACTGAATAACGTAAAAGTCTGGTTACTTGAAAACATCGACAATAAAAAGATCCAGCTTCAACTTGAAAAGAACAAAATTTGTCAGGTTTCATTAACGTATTGAAGCAAAGGAAGGGAAATCCTGATGCACTGGATGTTCTTCCATGCTCCAGGCAGAAAAATGTGACATTTTGCGGTGAGTTGGCTTGTCACCAAACTGAATAAAAACACAACCACATAATCCCACAGAAGCTGACTGACTTGAGTTTTTGAGTGGAACACGCTCTCAGGAGCTTTCATTCGCCATACCCATAATAACTAGCTCAGGCTAGGGTGGGGGCTGGAGCCGCTCCCAGCTGCCTTCTCAAAATGTTGTCAGTCAAAAATTAAAATTAAGATATTTATTTTCTTTTTTTGAATAATTTGTCATAAAGGTACAAAAACTTTACTGAATTATGAATTTGAGAGATAACTTAATGTATGAATCCACTCATCATTCCAACTTTTATTATCTCACTCACCACCAGTCAAGTTTTTTCTCCTTTAAAATGAAGATATGATACAAACAAAACTTTACCCATTAGGGGAAGAGATTCATATCCTGCTTTATAGCCTCCATTTCCCTCTGTGGATGAGGACCAGTTGATCTGTGGAATAAACCTTCCCCCTGCTGGACACAAATAACACACCAGTAGAAAATGGTCTTTCTCAAATGATGGGCTGGAAATTGTAAAGTAATTTGGTAGGAAGTCAATCTTTTCTGAAAGAATTTCTCCGAAATTACTACAAACTGAAATAAAGATGAAATGTGAAATTACCTCCATCTTTTGGGGGTAACTTTCAAACTTGAAATAGCTATAATTTGCATAGATTTTTGGAAGTTTCCTTGGACATTTTCCAGGGAATAAATGCAATTAACTGTGGCTAACACAGAGAGAAGCGGAGTTGAATAAAACTGATATTTTATTTTACAGAACAGGCTAAAAAGGTGATGAAAAGATACCAAAAGTGGAGGAGCAGAATCGTCCGGGCTGGTATCACAGGTTCTCACATCTTAATGAGATTTTTAGATAATCAGTATGGAAACAGCTTTTCTTCTCCATCCAATTTCTTTTCTGTTCATGTACTCAAACAGTAGTTAGAAAAAATAACAGTGGCTTACATTATGAATAAAATACGTGTTTTAACACTTTCATTTATGTTAATAATTGTGGTGAAGAGGACAGCTAAGCTATCTTTGCTAGCTGGCTGTTCTGTCCAGTATAAAACATGCATCTGAATATCAAATAATGCCTCATTAAAACTGTCTATCAACAGTAATATTTTGTGTGTGTATATACATATCTGATGTAATTTTCTGCTCACTAAATATGGGATGTGAATGAAGTAAGAAGGTGTAATGATTATTTCTGAAAAGCATTACTTCTATGCAAACAAACTAAGGTGACCCTGATGCAAAAGGCTTCGTTTGCTTTAGAACTCAATCTGAAGCTGGATCTGCTTCTTGGGGCGTGAAACCAATTATTTTGAACAGCTTCAGAGACCAAAAATATCCTCGTGTCGCAGCATTTTTAATTGACTCTTTTTGTGTCTCCACACCTAGCTTGTTAGCTGCTAATCCACAGAACTTAACACTGCAGTTCTCACACCACACAGGTTGAAATAGCCACACTGATGTTTCTAAGAATAAAGACTTGATCTGTGTGTGGGTTGCAGAATCTATGCAGAGGAAGCAGAGACCCATGTGAGTCAAAGGGGTTAGTGAGCTTCATAAAAACAGATTAAAAGCAAAGAAACTGAGTAATTTGTTGGAGAAACATACATGAAGATGACTGTGAGAGTCCATCTGCCTCTTGAAAAGTTCTCCCTTTTTTGTTACCGCTTTTAATTAGCCTAATTTAGATGAAATAATCTTTTTTTTTCAAAGGAGCTGGTGCAGAAAAGTGCCTTCAAAAAGAAAAAAAAACCTGACAGCGGTGCAGCTCGGTGTTTAAAACCCCAAGGACATTCAGCTTTCTAATATAAATAACCCTTTTTCCTGGAGGCAAACTCAGAAAACCAACTCTGATTCATATTCAGCTGCAATAACAATAGATTTTTCGTAGAAGATTCCTGGAAATCTCAAACTGTCAGAAGTCTGTGTGCAAAAGATACCATGCTTTTATATCTTACACACACAATCTTAATTAAAACACAATTGTGTGTTTTTGTATATGGTCTCTGGGAGAAGAAATAATGGCCAAACAGGTGAGTATTGACCAGCTAACAGGGTTTTTATGTAACATTCCCATGGCAGCAGCAGTAGTTGTGTGGTGGTGTAGACTGTTTATTCCTTGGGTGGTGATGGTTTTTTCAGACCCAGATGATTGAAACGGTGACTGTGGTTGTGGCAGATAGGAGTCTAATTTCTTCAGCCATAGTGGAACGCTGCACAACCTCCAGGCAGCTTTGCTCTTTAGGCAGCAGAGCTACGTTTCCAAATTCAAACATTTATTTGTGAAAGCTTTGCCAGGGCTTTTGCAGTTACTCATCTGATGTCCCTTATCTGTAAGGGACTAAAATAAGAAATCTAACACTCTGGCCTCAGCGACATGCAGGTGAAAATGCCTCATGAGGATTTCTGATGAGCTCCGAAAAGGATTTTGTTGATGCTTTATCAGGCTGGAGACTGCTGAACAGCAGACTGACAGGGCTACACGATGAAAGCTGCTGTTCTCTGAAAGGAAAACTGCTCCTTGTCTGGGTTTGCCAAAGTTGACTTTACTTAAGAAAAAATATTTAGACAAATTTAAACGTCATCTTGCATCACATGGTGATGGTAGTATTATGGTTTGGGCATGTTATCTTACCGAGAACAGTCTGTCATCACTGATTTTTTCCAACCAATTCTGAATTACCTGGCAGATTTAAAGGCAGTTTTCCTCCCTAAATAAAAGCTAAAGGAGAATGAAGAGAATGTTTGAAAATTGCATTTATTTTCTCAACATGTACACATTAAATATTGCTATTTACTATATTAAAAGGTAATATGTTCACATTTATGCAGATGTACAGTACATATACATACAGTTGCTGCCTGGATTTTACCAAGCAAACAGGTAGGAGCCTCCTTGTTGGATAATTACTGTATGGGCAATTAGCTTTCAGTATCTCCTCACTTCTTAAACCACCGTTTCTCAAATGGGAGAACTAGTACCCCAAGGGGACTCTCCAAGGGGTACCTGAGAAAATAAAAATAGCAAAATTCTTTTCAGTAAAATTTCTGATAACACTGTAATATAAAAAAAAAATTCTGTAAATGTATAAAGAAACTGTTCAATTTAAAAAAAATTCTGATCAGGCTTTTAATCCAAACACTTGTGTCTGTGTAACCATGGCTACTGAGGAAGATGTGGAAAAACCTGATTAATTAGCATGAATTTATACATAGGAGTGAAAAATCCACAACTTGTTGCTTTTGTCTGATACACTGATAGCAAAGCAGAACTTTTTCTCTTCTGGCATCCAACAGCCTCTGTGTGATGAATCAGACTTTTCCTCCACCCGTATTAAACATCCTCCCAGCTCTTACTGGATGTTTCTATGTTTGGTGGAAGTTTTTAAAAAGTGCTTGTCCAACTTATCCAGCTTTTCACTACTAACTTTTGAATATCAATTTATGCTACTGTCATATATGAAGTGCATTTGATGAGGGGGGGGTAATGTGGGATCCACTTTGCATGTGGCATGTGTGCATGGGGAGGCCTGGCTGCATATCCTCTACCCTGTGAACAGTGGTTCCTTCCTCTCTACTATCTATGATGATGCGATGATGCGCTGTAGCTCCTCTCTTGCTTTATTTCTATATTGTTATCCATATATGGTCGCCCAAATTCTGCACTTTGATATTTTGCTCATTTTAAATGTTTTACTATTTATAATCTTCTTTGATGCATAATTTGTATGGTGTAAATCGCACTGCTTTATCTGTTTCACTTTTACCTTGTGATTAATGTCACGCAGTGGTGCTTCTTTAAAGTCAAATTTCCCTTGCGGTGCAAAAAACTTTACTTACTTGCTTATTTAACCTACTAACCACTAGACATTATCATTTACAAGAAACAAGCTTGAGACAGTTTGAGCTTTGTGAGATGGTGCATCATCCTGCTGGAAGTATCCATCAGTCGATGCTCCAATGTGCTCATAAAGCAACAAGACTCAGGCGGGCTGTGGTGTTTAAATGATCCTCAGCTGCTACTAAGTGGCCCGAGGTGGACAAAGAAAACATCCCACGCGCCATTACACTATCCACCAACTTTTTTTTGTTTTCAACAAATGGCTTAGATAAATATTGCTTGTATGACACTAACACATTAATAAATGGGTAGCCTATATAAAACTTCAGAATCAAATGGTGTACATGGTGGTCCCTCCACCAGTTTCAAACAGAAAGTGTGACAGACTTAAAAAATTAAATAAATAAACAAGATAAACAAAATAAACCAAGAGGGGTGTAGGCATGCAGAAGCAAAAGCATATGTAATGCCTAACCCGTTTAACATGAGAAGAAGATGAACACATAAGGAAAATCTTTATTTGATATATTATTTCCAACAAAAAGTAAACCATTTAAACCAAAGGCAGTTATATGATAATATTATATTACATGAATTAATAAATAAATGCTTTCAAACAATCACAAATTATTTCATTTTCATGCCAAATATTCCAAGGTTTTACACTCCTAACAGAAACACAGTGACTATATTTACTGCTTAAAATCCCCACCACACCCTAATTTCCGCCAATTGATTAAATGCTCTAAAACAAAAATAAAATATTTTAGTCACCTGTGGATCAGCTATCTATAGAACACCATCCAATCATTTTAACTGGCCGTTTTTTCCACAATTGGATAGTGATATGTCTATCAAACTCAACTGTCATTTGTCCCTGCCCCCTCCGGTTCCTCTTCGACATATGGAGTTCCTGCGCTCTGGAGGTGAGGATTTGGGGAAAAGTCTAAAGAAATGGGTTGGACTTGTGGGTTTTCAAAATGTAGCTTCCTATAACCATTTTTCCATGAATATACCTTTAATGAATTATATGATATAAAAGGTCTCTTTAGAGCTCGTGTTGCAGAAATGCAAAAAAATCTGACCTGGCTGAAGGTTAAAAAAAAACAGACTATCGGTTTTATATTTTTTAACACTTCATATTCTTATCATAATTGATGTTGGGTCATGTTATACATGACCCTACATTATGTGTTTCTAAAATCTTTAGGGAAACTAGTATTTTGATGTAATTATATATGGGCATGTACCTTTATGTAAGTATGAGCATGATTTTGCAATAAATTTGTGTATTTCTATGTATTTTTCTTGTATATTAACTTTCTAAAAATGTGATCTTTATTTTCATACTTACAAATTTTATAGAAATCTTTATATTTATCTTTTAAATAATAATAATTATTGTATATATTTGCTGTTGGTTTTGTTTTTTCTTATTATTTGTGAGTATGTCTGTTATTATATTGCCAGGACCCCAGGGAGACTAGTTTACATCTTGGCGTCAGTTAATGGGGATCCTTTTAAATAGACTGTAAACAATTGGGCAATGCAATAGTTTTATCCTGCATCTTTGACATAGTTTGAAACTTTACCAATTTAGTTTATTATCAATAAAGACTTCAAAAACGGTCTATGGAAGAGTTTTTAATTTTGATATTTCGATCATTATTCACTAAACACTTTCCAGATATAATGCATTTAGTTTTCCAAGATGGATAGATAATTTGTGGGCATCAAACTCACTAGAAATCGGAAATTCAAGTTCCATTAAATCCAGATTGAATCATCTTGGCCATAACTAGTATTTTAAAAAACATGGACTGCATTGGATTATTTTAAACAGTTTTGTAATCTTTTACAGATATTTCATTACTTCTTAATTCCGCGTTATATTATGTCCTTTATTTATGATTTTAACGAATTATTTTGACGTCACTACTCAGCATTGTTTAAGTACAGTTCCAGATTCCACCAGTAGATGGCGACAGCAGCAAGGCGAATATCAAAGAGTGCAGAAAGTAACACCTCAATCAAAACAGCCGAGCTTCTCTGTTGTGGTTGTATCCGGCAGACTTCCCTCTTATCTCTTCTCAGGATAAGATCTTTTCCTTGCTTTGAGGATGAGTAACTGCACGTTCAACTACTTTAAAAAAAAGACATATTCCTTAAACAATCTGCAGTGCCCGCTTGTTGTACTTGTGCAGCGCATAATTAAAATACACCAGACAGCTTGTGTAAAACATGCCATTTATTAGTACTCCAAGTGTGTTGATGCGCTGCTTTTAATGACCTACGTTTAGCTGTAAGTTGAACCGCCGTCGTTCCTGGATGACCCACCGTCGACTCATTTCCGAAAGCTCACGGAGATTCACCGAGCAGCGACCCAGCCCCTCCCGCTCTCTCCCCCTCGTCGCCACTCCACCGACTCTCCCCCTCGGCTTCACACCGAGGAGGAACCCGGTGCCCCCGGCTGATCGTTTTCTATTACGTTACCCCAAGATGGAGGTCTGCAGATGGCACTGCTAACGTTTTTGAGTCACCCTAACTGTCCCCGTGGCTTTCATGACGCTTTTGTCAGGACAGGAGTGACCGTGTGCCATCTTTTTGTCGATTTTTGGGGGGGATATACTTTGGAGACACTCGGCTGCTGGTTTGGGTTGCGGCAGCCATGAGCTCCGGGGAAGGAGCGGAGGAGACGACGAAGGACGCCGGCGATATAGAGGCGTTATACAAGACCGGTAAGCCCAGAGAAAGTGGGAGAGGTCGCGCTGAGTCCATCTGGGAGCTGCTCCCTTTGGTCCATTTACGGGAGGGACATTGTTCCTGTCCATGTTGTCAGTTTTGGGGCTCACACAGAGAGGAGCGATGCTGGCTCAACACACGTATTTTATTAGTATTGTCTACTGTGAGTTGCACGTCAAATGGCATAAAACAACACAGTTGTGCAAATGTATAAAATATGTTTATGGATCAATTTCTATTGCATGCTACACCACATTATTCAGACAGGCAACCTTAGCTAAAGCGCTAACATCGCGAGTTCCATCTTCGGACAAGACATTGATTTTTTTTCAGTGCTTGGTTGACTATCCTACCGTTTTCTTTGCTTCGCACTAATCAGCGTTTTGCCATTTCTTAGTGCTAAATTAAAACAAAAACACTCTTCTGTTGAAATGAAAGTGAAGGATGAAGGTTTGGGTTAGGAGAAAAGTAAGTCTTGTGTGTTATCCGTTTAGCTATACCCTGACAGTAGTTTCTAAGCGATTTAGTCTTTACTGATATTCACACAATGTCAAATTGCATATGATTATATATGTATTTAATCATACATTAAAGGAGCAGCCTCAATGTGTCCGACAATGGACAAGGAGCACAACTTCTAGCTTCAACGTGGGCTATCAAGGCTAGCATGTAAGCTAATGAGTCATGCATCAGATTTGGTGAATCCTGTCTGCTCGCTTAGCACTGCTAGCTTGGCAGTGGGTTGACAAAGCTGGCTCGTATCTTCATAGCTTATTTGTGAATTAAGAGGAAGCACCGATAACGTGTGTCCGTTTTGATTAAAATATTTTGCTAACACTTTCTCTGTTTTCCCGTGCTGTCAAAAACGACACAATCGTGCAAGCTATGTAAACAATACATGGCGTGGCACGTATAGCTTGGGTGTGCACTGTGCAGGGTAGGCTAGCTTTGTAACAGCTATCAAGGCCAAAGGTTGCCTTTTTCCTTATAACCCTCCGCCTCTTTGTGGTAAAAACCTCCCGAATATCATGACACTGATTTAATCAGATACAACAAAGTTGTCTTCACACATAAAAAGATACTTTCCTGTGGTATATAAATGTTTATCTACATAATTGCTAACATTAGCCAAGTAAGCTAATTTATAAGTATGGACTGTTTTGAAGTCTTAGACCATGTCGGGCCTACAGTGGCTGCAACAATGGCTCATAAACTATCCATTCCCGAGCTCCTGTGGATAATTTAAAAATAAATTCAAAAGGGTTGACTATAATACTTATTCAACTCAGCATTATTTGCATAGAGGAGACAAGTGAGGCTGGCATTTTAGCAGTTTATATACCCCTAATTATTGCACACACACTAGGTTAAAGTGTCATTTATACATTTAAACTGAGATAAATGTCAGTGAATTAGTGATCAATGGGCTAAAGAAGGTCTGCATGTTTGTAAATGCAAAACTTGGTGTGCCTTTGGCGAGCAGAGAACCCTCCAGCTATGTATGGAAGTAAATTACATCCATTGCCTGATGTCATGCACGCTAGTGCTGTCATCTAAACCCACCTGCTTTGGTAGATCATAATAACAGCTTACGTTTGTTAATAAAAACGTCTGTGACATTTGCTTGTTAGTTTTCCTGGTGATTAGTGCAGATAAACAAGTGTAGCATTTGGGATCAAGGAAGCACAGGGAATACTACTGTATGTGCGTGTGAATTGTGAACCAAATTACTGGCTGTACTTGCGTAGTGTCATGTGTTGGACCCTTGTGATATAGGCCTACCTTAGATTTTGAAGACAGCGGTGTAAACAAGAAGGAGGATGCAGTGTATTGACATGCAGCCTCTGGCTCCTGTGGTTTTGTGTCTAGTGAGATAATAACCCACAGAGGGATGTTGGGTATCCGTATTGAGCTGATTTGATGGCTTCCCCTCAAAGAAAGCAGCTACAAGCATCCTGTAACTCTCATCCAAGCACTATAATATGCTTTGGTGATGCTGAACGCAGCTGCTGCCATTAGGCATCTTTCTTCATCAGATCTATTGGTAAATGATTAAACTTTTTGTGTAGGTTACCACAAACCATCTGCAGTTACATTTTGTTGTATAGAAATACTACAGTAGCACGCTTATGCCATTAATAAACCTGTATAAACTCACATAATTAGCTTTTGTTATAATTTTCAGGCATTGATGCAACTGGCAAAGCAACCAAAGGAGAGTGTGGGAACAAACGGGACTAATCATGACCTAAAAAAAATCCCAAACGTGAAGAATCATGAATGAACATTTCATGCTGTTGTCTGCAGCTGGAATAGTTCATCATGGGAATATTTTAACACCCGCGTCATTTAACTTTCAAGCCAATCTGTGCTTGACGAACGCTCTTAATCATCACTCTTCTGGGCAGTAACAAACCATCAGGCAAACTCTGCTGCTGCTGGCAGGTTAAACCATGATTTTTTCCTAAATCTGGTATTGTTTCCTCTTATAGGTTTTCTTCTCATTGGACCATTTATCCTGCTACTATATTTGGTACATATTTATATGGATTTGTCTAACAGTTAATTGATTTTTCTTTGATTTATTCCTAATCACTCTCCAGTTCCTGAAGTCTTCCCAACCCTGGCTGGTGTGGAAAGTCATGTTTACCACCACCAGAGACTGTTGTAAGTGGGGCATTCTTGCCTCGCTGTTAATCAGTCGTCACATCAGTGAAACCAGTATACGTCTAATTATAGACAGGCTACGGCTATCTGTGTACGAGAGGCTAGCTGGGACTCTTGAGCGTCGCTCCTCCTTTTTGTTTTGCTGGTGAACTTCCTCCTCATAGATCAGGGAGTTGTTCTGACATGCTCACTTTTGAGTGTTTTGCCACTGGCTGTGTTTTCTTTTTCTCCCTCTCTCCTCTATCCCCAGCTTCATCCACATTTTTTTCCATCCTTCATCATTTGGTCTCTTTGTTTTCCCTTATATCTTATGTCTTTACTCACTTCCCCGCTGTCTGCGGCTGCTGTCTGAGCATTCATTTACCAGTGTTTGTTTCATGCCCCCCCCCTCTCATTCTTGTCTTGGGTTTCTTTGTCCTGATGCAAAATGACAACTAATAAAAAAAGAGAAGATGATTCCCCTCTGTCTGTTTCCTGTGTCTCTCAGACTGGAATTAATACCTTAGCCTCAGAGATCTGGAACAGGGAGTTTTGTTGTGGTTTGTTGTCAATCATCAACTTCCAACATATCTTCGGCTACACAGAGGATGACTAAGAGGCTGATTTAATGTATTACTTTGTTATCCATGGTGTAAAATGTACAGCCGTCACCACCAGGCCTGCATTGACTGAGCATAAAGAGGCTGCAGCTCTCCATTCATACAGCCGCGCTGCATGTTTGAATGGGCATCTTGTGTTTGTTCGAGAAAACAAGGGAAACAGACAAGCAGGAGGGAGGGGGAAGGAGAAATCTGATCCAGAGATCACGTTTTTATGGCTCGGGTCCATTCAAGCCAGGATGAGGTCTGCACACATACATATGCGCGCATGCATGCACTCAGAGACTAATGGCTATTGATCCGGGAGATGGAGACTGATGGGGCTCGCTCACTTCCAGGTTTCCTCCAGGCTCAAAGCTGCCAAGTCAGACGCAGAGCAGAGGCTGAAGCCTAATGCTGCCCCAAGCAGGTTTCTGTTCTCATCCTGCCATTATGGGATGGAGATGTATGCGGGAGATTATGTGAGAACAGTGCGGCCATACACAAGGAGAGTGAATTGTCCTGATTTTGTTGTTGTTGTTGTTTTGTACATATTTGTTTCCTTTAGAAGTTGCTCCAATCGGAAAAAAAGAGACAAATTGATCACTATGTAAAATGAAACATAGTGTTTCCACTAAAAGCTCCAGCTTAAAGAGTTTTTTCCCCAGCTAATAACGTAACAAGTCAATGGGCAGGTGACTAGCACAGTCGGATGTAATGAGGGATGTCTGCTCTCAGGTGTTTCAGCAGGTAGTCGGTGGATCAAACCAGTTGTCTTGTGATTGATTAATAACCACAGAAGCTCTTGAACTACAGCTGACCTGCATGTATGCTAATATTAATCAGAGTTGAGATAGCTGAATGTCTGTTCACTTAAAAGGGCTGGATCAGTGTGTCTCTGTGAAAGTATCAAGATGAGGATCTGCTGGTGGAAATATCTTGTAGTGTGTGTTACTTCAGTATCCAGTAAGAAGGGATATTGATGCAATAAAACAATGAATGATTGTTTAGATATGTTAAAAATAGCAATAATTAGAGATAAAATAATTGGAAAGCTCTTCCTTTGAGTACGAATGACTTTTTCTACACTTCGTATTGCAGCAGAGCTGAAGGAACCTCTGCCTGAACACCTTTGAGTATTTTGCTGTGTAATTCCAAACTTAAAAACATCATGTAACTGTACCTTTATATGATTTCTAACCAGTTTTTAAGGGACTTTGAGGCGTATTACTATTGTTGAAATGTTGATTGAAAGCCGGGTACATCTCCATAACCTGATCCAATGCAAATAATCAAGGTCAGATCAGAAAGTGGTGGCTTAGTGAGGATACGTAATACATGACTGCACAGAGTAATCATTGGAAGGTTGAAAGAAAACTTTGAGGATGGGAAGGTGGCTGCAAACGGAGCAAGTTGCCCTGCGTATAAACAGTATGAACATTCATTAAGGATCTCTTTAAGCTGTTTGATTATTGGTTTGTTATATTTTCCAAGCTTTCTGTGGACGCACTCAGTCCAGCAAATTAACTGCATAATGTGCAAAGACCATCAACCATGTGGGTAAAAACCTGTTGATGTAAACAGTTTGAATGTCTGTTACCCTGTAGCGCGATGATCAGATACGGTTCGGACTGGATTTAAGGGAGGAATTGTGAGCGACTCAGGCTGAATAATCAGGAGGAAATCGTCTCTGCTCTCAAGCGTCACGTGGTTCGCAGTACAATGAGCAACGTGAAACCAGCAGTCACTGCTCTGTCACACTCACACTGTTTCCAGTTTGTTGTTTTTACTAATCTCATTCTCTGTTTTAATAGCCACACTTCACTACTTTTAGTCTTGCTTTCAGCAGTGGCAGGTCATTTCTGCCTACGTGCACACATACAGGATGTCACCCACCCCGAATTAGCTGAGCTGATGTTAAAAAAGTGCAATGCGTGCCAGCTCAAGAGTCAGATTATGAGATTTGAGCCTCTTCATTTAGGGAAGCGGCTTCAATTAAAACCAAATGGAAGCCTGAGAGGAAGCTTTTAAGGTAAGTTAAGCTAAACCATGATCAAAAAAAGGGCTCCATCTGCTTAAACTAGTGCCTTTATCGTGTCATTACGATGTAATGTTTTTGTCAAAGAGGCATTAAATCCGTAATATGAAGCAAAAAGCTTCATGTTTAGAAGCCGTTCATGGCACAAACATAAACATCATCCCTTTAAGGATAAAGATGGGAACTTTTTTTTTCCAAGTTAATTTACAGCTTTTGCAGGAAAAGGCTTAAAGCAGTTTGTTGGTAAAAATGCGAGGTGAATAATTTGCGTTCCTTTCCCCGTGGGAAGTAAAGTAAACACAATCTTTCTCACCCAGAGCAGGTGCAGGTACATTAAATTTTAAAGGCAGATAAGCAGAGCAAACAAGACTCCCTCCCACTTCTGAGAGACCAGTTTGAGTGGCTTTTTCCTTATGAATTAATGCTGGAGTAATGCTAAGTTATGGTAAATCAGACATAAAGAAGCCAGTCTCCTCATCCAGTGATGGTTATCTCTTGGTCTGGGATAAACTGGAGGCAGAACCTGCGTCAGATGCAGCATGAAATAGGCACTTCCAGAGTAGAAAGAAAGCAAAGTTATCTCAGCCACACACAGATCATGTGACACAGTATCTGTCACATGCTCTGTTAGAGCCTGCTCTGGAAGCGGGATGTTTCTTTAAACAACCAGAAAATACAACAACCGGCACGAGAACCGCTGCTGTTTGATCAGAAGAGGGAACCAGCGTTTATGAAGCATCTTTGACTTCAGCTTTTTAGCTTCTTCTTAATGCAGCACTAACTCACATTTCTACTTGCTCTCCTTTTTGTGACATTGAACTCCCCTCTGACCCCTGACCCATACCTGCTTAATCCTCCTCTTTGTTTAGCAGCTCGTTGTTGACCTCTGGAAAAACCTTTAACCAGCACATGGTCCTTGCATCACATCAGTGCCGTGTGAAGGCCCGGTCATCAAGGTTTGCTTTGGCATATTCCTGCTTGCAGAGTCTTGACTTTGCTCACTTTGCTTTATTTTTGGTGGAGCCTGCTATTTCATAATCATCCTGAGGTGAATTTCTGAAAGTAGTAGTAAAAGTTTCCCGTCTGTACCACACGAAAGCTGAAGCCAAATGGAGGATAAATGGAAATGTGTCGTCATTAAGACTGATAAGCCAACTTATAAACACGAGGATGGAAGTGTAAGATGAAACAAACCTGCTTTAATTTAGGTATTGATACAAATGAAATGCATGAGAAGCAGGCAAAAAACGCTGTGGTGTGTAAATTAAAGCCCACTCTTCAGAGGAGATCTGCGCACTCTGTCTCAGCAGGATTTACCTCAGACCTGACTCCACATACCTGGCTACACATAAGACAAACATTTTGTATCAAAACACTGAGCAACGCTATCTAATGCTGTGATATGAAACATTTTCAAGGGGCAACCTTCCGCTAAAAAAAGTGATGCCCATGCGGAAGTGTAAAAAATTGCAGTTCCCTCTACATACGCTAGGTGCTGGCTGCAAAACAGAGCAATTTCCCATTGGGCCCCATGTTAAAAAGGCCAACTTTACAGCAGATTTAAACATGTTTACAGCCTGGTTCAAAAAA
>JAVQJG010117203.1:0-10622 GCA_036024015.1 Craterocephalus amniculus
GTGGACGAGGAAGTGTCCTGAATGTGGAGGTGCAAGAAATAAAGTTTATTCACATGGGGAACGAAAAAAAATACATGCTTCCCGTATACCCGATTTTGTTTTGAAAAAGCCGATTTTAAATTGAAAAGGCCTCGCATCAACTTCCGGTCCAGACAGTGGAGGTGGTCCTGACAGTGGAGGTCTGCAAGGAAGGGTCCTGATAGTGGAGGTCTGCAGCCAGACCCCTCTCGCCAGCTTAGGTAAAAATAATTAAAACACACCAGAGTTTAACACGAAACTTTTTCAAACAAGTTTTTTTTTATATAATATAAGTGATTTTTTGAACTCAAACCCACTTCATTGTGATAAGTCTGCATGTAGAAGCAGAGAGAGAAACATGAGAGGCTCAGGATTTCCACTTCATTACCTTTTAATGGCTTTTTTCTTTGAGTATCTCTCTGACTTGTTCATGTCATTTATAGAGTTTTGCATCTTGACTTTACCTCAAAACCCTGTCTTGCCTTTAACTGGTAATTACTCAGAGCTGATGCTGCTACGATAAAAAGGTTGTTCACATCAAAGTAACATCATTATAACTCTTCTAAACATCTTGACTGAGGTGGAAATTTACTGTCAGTTTGTTTAATGCTTTGTCCTGTATGCTTAGTAACTGTATCTGTAAAGCTACTGAGTGGACAAACTAATTTCTCTGTCACATTTTCTCATTAGTTTTTACTCCTTCTTATTATTTCATGTTACAAACCCAGTTCCATTTTTTTAAGATATAAAAAAAAACAGAATGTAATGAATCGCAAATCTTGTAAAGCAACATTTTACTCACAACAAAGTATAGGATAAGCATCCTAAATATAAGTCCATAATCATTAGAGTTCAGAGGAGACCGGCTGGACATGTTTGTTTATTGGTAGGCAGTCCAGGACATGGACTCGGTTTCAAGTCTTGCTGAGAAAAGCATTTAGCTTTTAACATTAATGTCTGTCCAGCTGTATGATTAGCCAGTTCTATCCCCATGTCAAAAATGAAGGATACCTGTCTGATGAGTATATGGTGTCAAAAATTTACGAAAAGAAATTCAAACTTTGATTTATCTGGTCCTGTGAAGATAGGGATGTTGCTGGATCATGTTCACATGGATAATTCTTTGCATGATAGAGTTAAAGAGTCATTATAGTTGTGAAAATGTTTTCAAGCCCTGAGGCAATTTAATGACGGTTTTATCAAACAGTACTCCAAAAATTTTGTCACAGATTGTGGAACTGCTGAGGCTCTGCCTCTCCAAGGTTCTCTTTTCTATCCAATAATACTGCAGATGTGTAGTACATATAAAAATCATGAGCTACAGTCTGTCCCACTAGATATATTTTCTTTCAAATTACACTTATTTTTCTGTTCTTTGTTGTCATGTCTCACCTTTTTGAGGCGCGTTTCTTTTTACACATAAAAGATGAGCTAATTTATGCTCTATATAAAATGAGATATTGGTTAATCTGATTTTTGGCTGAAATATTGAGTCTTTTTTTTATGTTTTTGAGATTTCTTCAATGAAAACACATTTTTCTCTTTTTTATACTAGTTCAGATAAGATTTCTGCTGGTAACTCAGACTCTTAAAAAAATGTTATAACATTTGGAAGGTTATAACAAGTGCAAGCTGGGTTTTCCAAAAGCTCAGGTGATGCTCAAATAACACTTCAAATTTAGACACTTTAAAAAGAAGTCAAGGATTTATGAGGGTTAATTCTAACAGGAAAAAAACACATGTATATGCAAATGTTTAAGTAAGCTTTCAAATGATACAGATGTGAAGAACATTCGGATCACATGTGATTCCCATAATTCACATACATGCTATACATGTGATTCACATGTGAATGACATGAAAACATTTTAAACATTGTGTTTGCATATGTGGTTTAAATATAATAAAAAAAAATTGATTCACATGTTTTTTCTACATGTGATCCACATGTACAGAACATGTGTTGTTAATATAAAAACATTCCAAATCCAGATGTTTGGGCATGTGGCTCACATTAAAATGCGAACCACAAACCACACGTTTGCACATAGATCCATCTGCATGTGAAATTCATGTAGTTTTTCTGAAAGGAAGCGCTCATCGTAGAGAAAGTGCATCACTGGAAATAAAAAGGATGAAACTGAACTCAAACAAGCTGAATCTCTGGAAGGCAGCATTACATTTTTCATTAAAATATGAGTGTAGGAACACATTCTCCACTGCCTCAGGAAGCACTTATATTATGGGAAGCGAGCCTGCAGACAAGGCGAGGACCTGATAAGCCATCATTGTTGCCCAAGGAGCATATAGGCTATTTTTCAGCACAAGAAAGACTTGAAATCCTCGCAGGCTCATGTACCTTGTGAGGCTGTGTGATGCTGATTGGTTATGAATTAGCTTGAGCTGGGAGTGCTAACAAGAACAACAGAGAACAGAAGAGGTTAAAATGGTGCGAAGCAAAGAAGCACAAATAAAAAGCACAGACAGGTGCACCAGGTGCATTTGACTTCCAGATATCGCTTCCAGTTATGTTTTTACATTAATGTTTCAGTTAAAAAGAGGCTCAGGACCCACCTTCTTAGGTGTTAAGAGAAATTTAATCTATTTAATCTATTTATTTATCATTTAAAAAATTTGTTCGTAATTTGTTTTATAACAAATTAGGAACAAATTTTATTATTTGTTATATTTTTTATTTAATATAACTAATGTTTAATTTAATTGTTCTTATTTGTGTACTATTTCATACTGCTAAAATATAATTTCTTTTTAAGACCGGATTAAGTATCATTAGGTAAATTTCTATCCTGTTCATTTATTTTCAGTCTGAAATAGATCAATAAAATATTTTTCTCCATGAAGCCAGCAGTCTGAAAGCATAACTGATGCTTTGGACTTTCACAATCGCAGCGGCTTCACGTTGGGTAAATGTCCAAATATGCAGATCAGAGTTCATCCAAGTTAAAGGCCGACGTTGCTGCTGTTTGATGTGGACGAACTACAAAACTGAATCTACAGGGTTGGAGCTGTAGATGTAAGGAAGTCACAAAAATAAAAAACAGAGATAAGAACTAATTAAGCAAATGAGAGTTAAGATTATAAACATTTGCTTATATAGATACAGTATATGCCTTAAATCTGCAGTCAGTCTGGGCTGATTGATTAATATTATTCCTGAACAGAGCCACATAGTAAGCGCTGAAACAGGTATGCAAGAATAGTTTCTCCTTGTAAATGCAAAGTAAAACTTTCGGCATGAAGCTGAAGGGAAAATACACTTGAAAGACAGAAAGACTTTTTTTAAGCCCAAAATCAACTGACCACAATGTGACCAATTGTTTCATTTTGGCAAAAAGAACAAAAGGACAACAGGAATTAGATGTAAGTGAATGTCAGAGTACTGAGCCTAATTATATGACTAACCGCTCTGTTCCTGTGCAGCGGATGAAATTGAGTCCTGATCTGGCAAACATTGAGCCATCTGAACAAATATGTTGTATAATATTATTAGAACAGCCTCTTCCAAATGTTGGTTTAATCTTAAACCCAAAGGCAGGAATAGCAAATTGAAAAAAAAGCTGTGTGCTCAGGCTGAATAGTTGCTCCATGTTTATCAAAAATACCATTTCAGATGCTTAAATCTTTTCAAGACCTTTTTTGACCTGCAAAATCCTCAGTTGTATTTTTAAATTTCAGCCTGTTGGAAGCAAACCAAAATGCTGTATGAGCAAAACTAAAGCAAAGTGGCTTAGCTTCGGATTGGAACAAAACCTCCTCCAGGTAGTAAGCATGTCATATTTTTTTCCTAAGACCTTGTAAACAATTTGCAGAGCATCCCCACTCAGATGTGATCACGTCTGATTCCCAAATAAGAAAACAAACAATATAAATCCTTTTCAAAAATAAATAAATAAATAAAAACTAAATAAATTGACCTGTGTGGTCAGTATTTTATCTCTTTTGAAAATAATATTTTGATTGAAATCCCTTAGAAATATGGAAGAAAGGCAGCACATCGAGCGGCAGTAGGCGTGGTGACCATTGATTCGGCATGACGCATTCATGGGATAATCTGGTTTCCGCTTTGGCTGGTGCGCAGATGGCGCTGGGCGGGAAAAAATGGGGACAGTCGGGCTATACGGTCTGGGAGGATATTCACCCCCAGATAAGCCTTACTGTACCATGCATCATGTCAAGCAGCCAGTCTGTGAATCCCAGTTTGATTCTGTGACAGTGGAGAGGAGAAAGGAAAAAAAAAACAGGATGTCTATGTGCGTGTAATCAGTGGCTTGTGAAGTTGCAGGGATACCATGCAGAGTGTTTAGGACCAGGTCATTGATGATTAGTCAAAGCGTGGCAGGTGTTAGCGAACAAGCAACACCTTCATCTCCATTAGCCATCATTCAGAAATACCCCCCTGATTGCTTTTACAGTCCCGTAAGCTCGAGTGGTGTGTGGATTTCGTTGTGATGGCCCCCCTGCCTGCAGGCACGGCTTCAGATTAGTTGTAGTAAACAGTCGCTCACTGTCACGTGCTTCATGTTTAGCAGGAAACACGCACTGAAGTGATACACTGCCCTAAATCTGTAAACCTGGAGGGGGGAAGGGGGGTCATGATGTAGAGGCAATCTGTAGGTTACTCATCCTCCTTCTGATGTTTGCCTTTTGCAGAGAAAAAGAAAGACAGAAATGATAGAAAAATGCACATAAATGCTGAGAGACAGAAATAAAGGCCCAGAGGGGCACAGCCGGGGAGAGACAGAGAGAGGGAGGATTAACTTCTCATCCAGTCTTTGCTGTTGCATAGATTGTAAGTAGCTTATTGCACAAAGCACCCTGCATGTAACCGGTGCGTTTGCATGATTTGTTTTGGGAGTTTTTTTGTGTGAGAGACATCACTGACCTCATGCAGGCAACTAAGAGCTTTAGGACTAAAATAGTCAAACTGGAAAATCTGGCAGGCTGTGTTCTCCATCCGAAGCTACGAAAGGGCAGCAGAATTACCGTACCTCCATAGAGACATTTAGCTTTAATCTTTGATGGTAAAAAAAAAGGTAATTGGGTGCACAATCTCATCTACTGTAGTTTGGGCTTTTCATCCAGCCCAATCATCTTGGAGCCATGCAATCAGAAATCCCTGCAGGCCGAGCAGAACAAACTAATGAATCTGCAGGGAGACTGCACCACTTGGCACCAAAATCAGAGATGGATTTATATGCTTTCAATGTCGTAGCTTAATAACTGATATTTTCGCCATTACTGTTATTTTGGGTCCATATTCCCTTTTCTTAAAAGGTATTTTCTCTGTAATTTATTTTTCATTAAGACTTCGTTGATTGGGGTTTTTCATTCTCATCGCACTCTGCAGCAGGGCTGCATTGAATATATCCACTTTGAACCAATTATTTGTAATTTCGCGTTGCTAAATATTTAATCTTTTTGTGTCTAAAATGTTAAATCACTGTGTTTTTCAACCATTTCTCAAAAAACATTATTAACAAGACTTACCCTAATCAAAGTGTGCAGAACAGCGTTCATAGGCAGAGTAACTACAATGATTTTCCAGTTCTCAAATACAGCAACAAGAATGTTGAATCCTCGCATGGTTGTTCTCAGAACTTTGTTATGAAATGAAGTTGTCAAGCAGTCGCTTCTTATCAATATTCAAACACATCATCTCTGTGCAGGGTCATGTTCTCTGGAGAACATCTAAATTGCTCGCAGAACAGACAGCTTTTATATTTCATGATCCTGGAGGAGAGGTGAGACAAACCTGATTTGATAAGAATTCACGGTAATATTAATCCCTGACTTAGGCAGCCGATCAATGCCAATCAAATAATCCTGCATAGGTTAAAAAAATTTAAAAATCCCTTTATATGTAAGGAGTGAAGAAACTGCCGCTGTAGTGATGTTTGCCTGCAGACAGCATCTCCCGCTTGCAGGTCCCTTTCATTTGCTTCACTTCATTGTATGATTGCGTTGTTCACACAAAGAATGAAAACTTTGGTGAGTATGCGGCTCCTCATACCTGGATACGACGAGTGGCAGAATTAACATCTTCAGCATCCTCATCAGCAACTCTCCAGGAAACTGGAAGTACTTCACTTCCTGCAAGCGACAGAGAAAAACAGCCTTTTTATTGTAGCAGATATTTACCTGGTGGTATGGGTTTTTGGTCAAATGAGTTGTAAAATATTGTATATTGCCCAAAAGTACAATGTTGTGAATGATTATGGTCTATGAAGTAAAGGACACACTGGAAATTAAGCACTTTCTATCTGACATACTGCATTGAAATATGAGAAACTACATGTAAAACATACATTATTCCAGTTTTCATTTGACAGAAATGAGCAACAAGAATTATTAGTACAGAGATCTACCAAGTTCATTATTTGCAGATATACAAATGTAATGATCTAGTTAACTATAGTGTTCAGAAGTTAATAAAGCTCACAGGAGATGCTTTCTGATTTATATACAAATGACATTAGAAAAAAAGACAAGACTAAGCTAAAATAAAATGTTTCTGTGCATTGAAAAACTGAAAAACTTAAGAAGCAAAACCAAATATTGTCTTTAAAATTTGATTCAAATCACCAGGATAAGAAATTATAAATGAAAATGTTAAATAGTTTTTCTGTGTTTTGTCTAAAATCAGATCTGTTGGGAATCTGACCTACAGCTGCTTTTCATGAAATGTTATCACACTTTATATGACTTGTGTGAGCGGGGGATGTTATATGATTTTCATTCTTTGTACTCCTCTTCATTTCATTCAAGTTACTTACAGTAAGGTTTGGATTGATTGTTAGATTGATAGTTTGGAGAAGAATGAAATGAATCTACATATAACCGGTGAATAGACCATAGCGTTGATTTCTTTTGTAATGCAGCCCCTGCTACAAACTAGGATTCTGCCTCAAAGCATGTTGAGCAGTGACTTTTCATGTGAAATAAACTTCTCTTTCTGAACTCAATGGGCTTTTTAAAAATTTATCTTTTGTTATTTGCTGCAGGAATGTTCCTTATTGATGAACAGATATAAACAAGAATGTTTGGACCCCAGGAAGAATAGCCACTGCTCCTGTAAGGGATTGGTGGCTAATGGGGATCCTATTAAATGAACAAATAAACAAACGTCAACATCTTCACAAAAGTCCCTAAAATTAATAAAAGAAGCTGCCTTAAATATCTGAAACATTCCTATATGAGGCCATTCGTTTGTTGAGCCAAATCAAACTTCTTTACAAGTCTCAGCGGTACTTTATCAATTGCAGCTTTTTTCTATATAGAGTTTCAACGTGTTGAGTTTTATTTTCTATGATCTATTCTCTTCAACTCTTTGCACCGAACATCTTTTGGCTGTGGGATTTGCCTTTCCCCACCCTGCACTTCACTCACCTTTTTCTTACTTTTTCTTTTTTTTATTTATTGGAAGAATTAAAATCACAAGTCACAAGAATCAGTTAAACAGTGTCTCAAGGTCACTTACGGACCAACCAGGCAACTTAAAGAGATCAGAACATGAAAGAAATAATAGAAAAAAACCTCACATGCTGTAAGGGCAAAACAAAATGTGCTCACAACAGAGCCATACGGTAGAGAACATAATGAAAGAAAATTAACAATGAATGAACTTCCTTTATAATGGTTTGATCTTCTGTAAGGCCTTCTGTAAAACATCTTTCTCACCAGAAAGTCCTCAAAACTTCTTATTTCTCCCTAAATAAAACTTCCTGGTATTCATTTCCCCCTGTCTGTGTTAAAAGGCTCAGTATGGCCACCCGATGGTTTGATGGCATCTTCATTACGTCTAACATGGGCTTCCTACGCTGCATATCACCGATAATTTGTTTAATTATTATCAAATAGAGGGAAACTCTATTTTCTCTGGAAATAATTCACCAACAGGAAATGGCTAGTAAGTCCTCTATCTTAGTTGATATGAAACCTCATAGCAGAAGCATCTGCATTAATGTAATTCCTTCTGCAGGATAGATAAAGTATTATTAAGTTAGATTCACTTTTTTTTCACTCTTTATTTATGTTTCTTTTTCTTTTTTCCAAGACCAAATGATTTTACAAAAGAACAAATAAAATAATATAAATTAAAATAAAATAATAAAAAAAAACCATTCATAACATTGGGGTAATTACGGATACACTCTTATCCTTCCAGTTAGGGTATTATACTTGTCAATTTTTCCATCTCTGTTCAAAATGGTCCTTTTCAAGTCTTAGGTGGTGAGTCATTTTTTCCATAACATAAATTTCTTCCATAATTTTTTTTCCATTGTGATAGTGATGGGGTGATGCTCTTATGCCAATTCCTTGTGATTGTTTTCTTCGTGGCCACCAACATAACTTTATACAGATACATGTCTTCTGTTCGTATACCTGGTTTAGACGGTAGGCCCAGATATGAATCACAATGAATATCCGAACACTTCCTCCATTGCCTTAGACAGATTCCCCCAAAATGGTCTGATATTTAGACAAGTCCAAAACAAATGACAATGGCTTGCACTCATATTGCCACATAGCCTTCAAACACTGTTGAGGAGCTTTAAGCTGCTTACTTTTGATTAGAGGTGTAATAAAGTACCTTTTGATGTTTTTCCAGCCGAAAGCTCTCCATTGTCTGGAGCTAGTAGATGTGTGATGTAACAGGCAAATGGAGTGCCAGTCCTCCTCTGACAATTGTAGATGCAATTCTGATTCCCAGTTTTTTTTTATATAGCTTGAATCATTCCTACTATTATTTTGCTGACAATTATAGAATCTTGATACAATTGTTGATGGTAATTTCCTGTAAGCCCCCATCACTATTTCGATTAACTCACTGCCCTCGTGTGAAAGATGTTTTTTCTTGTATCTGAATTGTAAAAGTGTTGTAATTGAAGATACCTGAATAAGTCGGAATTTTCCAGGCCACATGCCTCTTTGACTTCAGTGAAAGATTTAAAGACTGTCTCATTGGTAAGCACATATGGCTGTGATTCCCTTATCTATCCACTTTGTATACGTACTATCCAACTGGGCACTTATGAATCCCTTAAAATAAGCGGGCCGTATCAACAATTTACTATTTCCTTCTAATTTCAATTTATTTAATGTACGTTTTCAGTTTTCAGTCTAATCGTTGATCTCTCCAAAACCTGTCGGCATCGTTTTATTCTTTGGACATCACATGGGAAAGGAACTTAGTTCTGATCAGGAGTGAACAGTTTTGGTAGAAAGGCGAGCTTTTGCAAGTCAGCCATGATGTGGGCTGACCTGTTTTGCCATATTAATTTAGAGTTTTGGGAATGTTTCAAGAAATGTGCAAAAATTATGGAGGAAAACTGCAATGTAAGCAGTATTATGAGACTGCTAGGCAGATGCTTCAGCTCAGAAAGGCATAGAGGGAATATTTTTATAAAAGTGTAACTTTCCCCCGGCTCTGAGCCTTATTTTGAGCTGCTGTAGCAGTGAAAAGCAGAGCCACAGAAATGTAGGGCTCCAGCACTCTTTTGAGGAAGGAGTCTTCGCCTTCAGAATCCCCTAAAGCGTGGAGGAAGATCACAGTAAACCAGTATGGTATCAGTTTGAGCCTGAGTTAATGGGAGTAACGGTGAAAACAGTTTTTAGTGGTAGAACAACTTTAGAAGGAAAAGAATGCCACCCACTGACGTTTCAAGTCTGAACCGTTGTGCTGAAACAGTAAAATGAAGGAGCCGTTTTGCAAAAAGTTGCAATTAAAACAACTAGCAGCTGATTCATCTCAGACTGACGAGGTAAAAAGTTTTTATTTTACATGATTGTAAGTTTGGTGCAGAAATATGTTTAAAACAAGGACGTTAAGCGCACAACACTGATGCACGTGCTGCATTTAATTCTGACAGCTGTTCGGAGGCTAACATGAGCCACTTGCATGGGGATCCTCTTTGGAGAATCCTTCCTCACATCTGCTACACTTCTCCTCAGCCAGGCCTTAAAAGTCTGAGGAAGTATGAGTATATCCTGTAAGTTCAGTTCAACATGACTATAGGCAGTAATACATCCTGTAATTTAGACATTCAATGATATATATGCGTTTATAGATAGGTGATAGGGACACATGCTTTTCTGACTTTACCCCGTGCGCCATACACGAGGAAAAGACAAAGATAAAGAGTTGGGAATGAATAAAGTTTAAGTATTGTCACATCTGTGCAGTGAGATAATGGAGCAATAAAAGCTTTTAGCTTCTGTTTTGGAGTGGAACAGCTTTTAGGCTAAATGAGTGTGTGTGTGTGTGTGTGTGTGTGTGTGTGCGCGCATGTGTTGTTGGAGAGGTGTTGCGTGGGTTTATGAGGACATACGGAGTGTATACACGAATCTGCCTGTGTGCAAGGTTGCATGGTGGGTGCCTGTGCATGCCAGACTTTGGATGTGTGTGAAGGACATCCACAGCTGTCATTGCATCATGGCATCTGGTAACAGAAGAACTAAAGCTCACAAACACAGACACACACAGACACACACAGACACACACACACACACACACACACACACACACACACACACACACACACACACACACACACACACACACACACACACACACACACACACAT
>JAVQJG010117218.1:0-17703 GCA_036024015.1 Craterocephalus amniculus
CAATATTAGTTTGTATGCAAAATATTGTTACATCCAAGCTGTTTGGTTGTTTATAAAAATTATGTTGGAAAAGAAATACAATAATCTATTTCCAAAAAGAATCTAAATAAAACTAGTAATAATAATAATAACGATTATTATTATTATTATTATTATTATTGTTGTTGTTGTTATTGTTGTTATTATTATTATTGTTGTGATTGTTTTTATTCATATTATTATTATTATTACTATTATGGACATGTTTCCATTAATTTAAGAACTGATTAGTCTGGACACACAGAAACAGACACTTAATTGCAGGTCTTGGCTTTCTTTTACTGTTTTACTTACTTTAATCGCACAGCTACATTATTTGCCTTGACAAAGGGAAGTAGCTGTAACGGAGTGTGTATGTGTTTGTTTGTCTGTTTGTATGCATGTGTCTGTCTGTCTGTGTGCGTGTGACTGCAAGTAAAAGCGAGATGCCCTCGGCTCGTAAAGCGATCCTGACACTATAAATAATGGAAGGTGCTGTGGCAGAGAGGATAAGTTCTCTGTGCAAGGCTCCTTTTTCACAGGGCTTTCTCCTGTTGGTCACATGACTGCTGAGGTGACAGTAATTTTTCATGAGTAGTATTTGTTAGTTGTATGTTCATATACCGCCCAGGTAGAAGCCCATCAGGCAGACATCCTTCCCTCAGTGTCCTCAGTTAGTGCATCGGCAGCTGTGCGCACCCAGGATACTCTGAACCCTGCAATCTCCAGAACCTCCTTGCAGCCAAGGGGCAAATGAATTGTCTTACACTATTAGAAACTCAAGGCAGCACTTACGAAACTAAAGGCCAGGGAAGTGGATGAATAAAAGATGCCGTCGAAACAGAAAAAATCTGCAGCTACGGAAGAAACCGAGGAGGTTGATGACGAAGTGGAGGAAACTGAGCCAAATATAAAAGAGAGGAGCAATGGTTCAACTCATGGCGATACCACAAAAAAAGAGAAGAGCCGAAAGAAACACAAGAGCTCGGAGTGTTCTGACATTCAGAAGCTCCCAGAGAAAGAGAATAACGAAAAAGAAGGTGATAAGGTGAAAGAGAAAAAGAGAAAAAAGAAACCAGATGAAAACGCTGGTGCTGTGATTGCAAGCAAAGACTGTGAGGGTGAGCAGAACAACAATGAGCCCGCAAACAAACCCAAAAAAGAGAAATCTGAGAAGCTCAAAGAGGATGTGACCGAGAAAGTCAAACAGGAAAAGGCCAAACAAAAGAAGAAGAAATCATCCGCTGGGAAGCCAGAGGGAGAGGAGGAGATGGGCTCCAAGGATAAAAAGTCTAAAGATGGCAAGAAGAAAAAAAAGGCTCACAGTGACGATGATGAGGAGCCTTTAATTGAGGAGCAGGAGGAAGAAGAGGATTCAAAGAAAAAGAAAAAGAAGAAGAGAAAGAAGGGATCTGCAGACAGTGATGATGATAAAAAGAAAAAGAAAAAATCCAAAAATAAGCAGATCGACTATGCTGTGATCTACCAGAATGAGCTGCTTAACTACCACACAGACTCCTCTGATGGATATGAAGATGAGTACTTCAAAAAGAAAGGTAAGGACAAAATACCACAGCACAGAGGCCACACATGCTCGTTTTTGAGTCAATTAACAACTGTCTGACATTCAGGATTAAAACTGAATTCCTACTGGGATAAAGGAGAAGGTTTCCCACAGCTCCCATCAGCGCTGACTGGGAGCAAGTGGGGAATCCCTCTGTGATTGTTCTTGGTGAAAGCTTAGTTATGTTCCACATGAATGGAGGCAAACAGAGGACCAGGGCCAGGCAGACAGGTGCTGGGTGCCATCCAGTCTCAGGGGCTGGAGCACCATCAGGGCTACTGATAGGGGCGTGGAGCCAGAAACACTCTCACAGCAGTTCAGAGGCTCTGAAACTGCAGGAAAACATAGAATCACAGAAAGTTTTGGGTTTATTTGCTCCAGGAGTAACTCTTTATTTTTTTTATTCCTGAAGTGGCTTAATTATGTTATTGATACATGAATGTAAAAAAATGTGCAAACACATACACATTTTATTTCCATAAAATATAGAAATGCACAAAGGAAGTACCGCTGTGCACATTAACAATTCTGTCTTCGTATAAATATGTCTGTTGAAAACAAATATGGAAAAATAATTAGTTAGTTTCACTTTTGTTCCAAGGAAAACATTGATTTGCTTTTATTAGAATATAATATTTTTCTGTTCCCTTTATTCATTAGAAGTTAAATCACAGCTAAGAGGTCGAGGAAAAAAGGTAGAGCTCAAACTCAAGGGCATTTTGAATGGGAAAGTTTCCCTCAAACACTTCACATAACTCTCTCATGCACGGATGGAGGACTTAGTAATGAATATTCCCATTATTCCATATAATTATTTTCATAACCTAATAAAAATTGCAGAATCTTTTAGGTCTCACTCCCGTTGCAGCTTTGGGAGGTACATTGAGTATTATTGCACCAGCAGCTGTAAAACACATCTGTGTACATGTCTAACGGACTTACTCAGGTCTCAGACACGATGCCATTCCCTTTTAGATTTTATCAGGTGTCTTCTTTCTCCTTAACCTGGTTTTAAAAGCTCAGCTCTCTGTTAAGTAGACATCTGTTGGATCAAATTGCTTTTAGCGAATCCTCCTTTCTTCCTATATGGATCATTTTTAAAGGATCCATTTGCCATTAGTGTCTGTACATTTGTCTTATGTTAAACGTCTGATACTCTTTGTTAACAAAGTTTTTAACAAAAAGCCCCACTCATACCAATCAAGTCTTTTATGAGATTCACTATTACATAACGGTGAGACTGAAGAGCTTACCTTTATGTTTAGAGTAATGCAGCAGGACTATTGAGTTACGTTTTTAGGTCAAGCTACTAAGCTGACAACTACTGACGACTAGTCTCTCTCTAAAGATTTAATGTTGCTGCAACACACACTACATCCTGGCGTGAGACTAACAAATGCTCCTCAAAAAATACAGTTTCTCTGTTTGGGGGAAAAAAAAGAATATTAAATACTTTTACTATGATTATTAATCAAAGTATAGGACTGTTTACATGATAACAATCACCATTGTTCAAATCTCACAGAGGTAACCGTCCACATCTGCATCATAATTCTGAATTCTATAAATCCCTGTACTTTTTATGACTTATTCTTGACATCTATACACCCTAAAAGCTGAGACACATGTCCTTCTTGGACAAAGAGACGCGCCTGAAATATGAGAGAGGTTTGGCTGGTGTATCATGCCAGACATGGATTCTCCGCAGATTCGCTGCATTGAATTCCCTGGCAGCCGCGCACCGAGGGAAACATAATGCTCCCTAATTTTTATAGATTATAGGACACTGTCAGGATGTGCCTTTTGTTCGTTATTGTTACCGAAATTTGTCCCTGTTTGACATAATAAAGGTTGGTTAATTGTTTCAGGATGCTTGCTTCATGCACTAATATCATGTTCTCATTTCTCCTACTTTCTGTATTTTAAATACATTCAAACTCTTTCTTCCAGTATATGAGGTGGTCACAGTCACCGGGGATGTAAAAGGAGCTGGGACGGATGCCAATGTGTTTGTTACTCTTTTTGGAGACTTTGGTGTCTCACCCAAGGTCCACCTGGCAAGCAAGTGAGTTTAAAAAGCCGTATTATTGTTGCAAGCATAAGTCAATTCTCTTATTTTCTTATCATGTTTCATGCACTTTTTTTTCAGTCGATATAACCTGCAATCTTTAAGGGTTTAATACGTTTTCAAAATCAGAAATTGACAATTAATCTTTTCCATTCTTCTCTGATCCTTCAGCACAACAAAGAGGTATTTTATAATCAATCTACAAAGTTATGTTTATGATTCTGTCCTTGTGTTGTTCTGCATTGTGGATTTAAAGCTGTATGAGAGCAATTCCTCTTCAACATCGACCTTTTTCTTGACCACAAATCAAGAAAAAATTAGTTTGTACTTGACTGCTTACAAAGCTGTCTACAAGAGCATTTATATAGCAAACGACATTGCTCGTGAAGCAGGAATCTCTCTTTCATACAGTTGCATAAAGTGTCGGACTCAGAATATCTGGAGTAAGGAGGAACTATGTGACATGGTTGGTCTTCTTTTCCATTTAGAAAGAAATGAAAGAAGACCACGATGTCATTTATGCAGATGATCAAATGACTCTCTGGGGATCTTATCAGCAGCAGGCTCCTTTTATCTCGTCACACATTGATTGACAGATAGGCTTACCTGTGCAGCGTATAGGATACACCAACTTATTGTCAGCCACTCTGGACCGTGTCACCCACACCTTGTGGTGGTCCCATTCAGTCAGCATCGACATTTCATGTATTCAGTGTCTCCATGCTGTGTGACTGTAGCTCACCTAACAAAATACCACACACAGATGTTAATAGTGCTTTCCGTCATATAATGAACACACAGTTAGGAGTTTCACCTTACTCCGATATACATTAGGTCCTGCCTGTATCGTGTGATCACCGATGATACAGGTAAGGGAGGGTTTCTGTGTCTCCAAGCATATTTGCCCGGTTGAAAAATCAAGGCAGAATAAAAATGCAAGTCTTTGGAAATTCACTGTAATTATAAAAACATTCAAATTACATGAATTCCAAAATTTGCAGTGGTTGCCTTTCACATAGCAAGTGTCTCCCCATCATTCTCTTGTAGGTGATTTAACATAGAGAATGAGGGCGTGTATTCATGTGTGTCGGACACTTTGTTAGTTCACGCAGTACGTGACATTTTGCACCATAATCATGCAATCTTTGGCTCAATCTGCAGCCTGAATATTGCAGAACAAGGAGAACAGATGGAGATGTGGGTCACACACAAAGGCATGTATTCTCTGTAAACGAAAAAGAGGGTGTCTCATTTGTAGATTTTTAGGACAAGGGATCTAATGTGCTCACATTCTCAGTTCATCTCCGCCAGGGGTAAGTAAGTAAGGTGCTATCAGGGAGGAGGAGGGAGTGACGAAGTGGCAGAGCCTCAGGAAAGTTTCAGATTATACCTGTCATGAGACCAAAAGGGTACCCTAAGCCGGATCAGGATAGTGATGTTGCCATTTACTGTTCCTAATTTCAGCTCCTTTATCTGCCAGGACTATTCCCTATTGATTAAATAGAGGAAGACGCCCAATAGATCATTCTCAAAAATTCTAACATTTCTTCATCTCTTCAATTTCCAGAAGCCGGACTGCATTTGAGAAAAACAAGACCGATGTTTTCCGTATCAAAACATACAACGTGGGGCCTCTAAAAAAGCTGAGGTACAGTGTAACACATTTAATATGTCATAAACCTTCCTCTCTATGCGTGTAGACTATAACCGGATAAAGTACTTTAATATGTACCCTAATGTCAATGGATCATATGCACAGAATGAACAGTAACAGTTCACAGTCATTTCAGTAAACACACACAACAAAGCTTGCAAAGACAATTTTTTCACTTTTTCCCAGCTTGCACTGCTGCCCATCAACGGATTTCATGCAGTGACAAAAGGTTAAGCCCCATCTGTTGTTGTGAGTTAGTGTCTAACTCCAGAGGAGGACGGGTTGCATCACAGGCAGCAAATATAAACAGTGAAACAAGCAAGTGTTTCTAAATATAGCAGTGTGGCACTGTAACTGAGAAATTAGGAGCTCTGCAAGAGGAAGAGCAGTCAAACTTTTAGTCTCTTTTCAGTTTCATAAGTGGAAAGAAAGGTCTATGACATGCAAATCTTAACTGTTTCAAGCCATCTGGAGCACTGAAATAACAACAATAAAGCAAACTTCAAGTCAAACTTAAAATTCCTGCAAGTCTCCAATTGTTGTAGACATTGAAATCATCCATCCATCCATTTTCTGAACCGCTTAATACAATTGGGTCGCCGGTGTGCTGGAGCCTATCCCAGCTATCAACGGGCGAGAGGCGGGGTACACCCTAGACAGGTCGCCAGTCTGTCGCAGGGCCGACATGGAGAGACAGACTTTGTCTTTGGACAGTGGGAGGAAGCCGGAGTACCCGGTGAGAACCCACGCATACACGGGGAGAACATGCAAACTCCACACAGGAAGGCCACAGTTTCAAGCCCCTCCTCAGCCGGAAACTGGCTCCGACCGACTTGGGACTCGAACAGGCAGCCTTCTCACTGTGAGGCCGCAGTGCTAACCACTACACCACCGTGCATATCAATCACTTGACTAACACACACATACTTGATACAGTTTTTGTGGAATTTATATATTTATTCACGCATTATATTAGACATTTAAGCTTGAGTCCCAAAGTATTTTGTAAAAGTGTAACTTTTTAGTTCCTTTTCCCTTTATATGACCTACTGCAAAAGTGATTTTAGGTTGGGCATTAATAAGGTATTAGGGCATACCACAAGGTCTTAAAAACAGCAACAGTATCAGTTTAAATACTGTCTTTAAAAAAAAAAAAAAAAGCGTTGCACTTATTGAATTATCTGTGCAAACACCAGAAGTAGACCATGTGGCATTTTTACAGTTCCTCCCTGAATGAACGACAGAAGTCTGTATTTCACTTTCAAAATAAATGTATGCGAGTTGAAGGTTTTCAAAAGCAAACATTTTTCTGTTCTGCAATAGTGCTTTTGGGTGGAACAAACGCTCCTGTCTCTAATATTTCCGGTTATGCCCAAGAAGACCGCCCTCCTTAAAATGGAGCCACATGCCATGGTGTAAATACAGACTGTAATTCTGTGACACAAAAGTCACCATCCCATCCTTCTTCCTTGTACTGATTTGTGTATAACATCTCAGCAGAGAAAAAAGGGCATCATCATCACACAGGAACTCATATGGAGGCATGAGACTTTGACATGCTTGCCAAATAAAAACTTTAGTTGCATCTGTGTAGCAGAACAAAGCAAGGCAAGAGGTATAATTGCTCAGTTTTATTGCCCTTCTGTGAATCTGCGACATTCTGTGCCAGAAGCCAGTAAAGCTGTTTTACCCTCTCCTATCAGAATTGACAGAAATACTTATACAGGAAATTAAACAAAAAAACAAAGTTTTAAAAAGAAAAAAATGCTGGCTGCAAAAAATCCAACAATTCAGGTCTCTTGTTGTCTTTCTGTTCAAGGTTGCTGCATTTCTTTACTGTTCTTAGACCACACAGGGCTCATAACTCAGACAGACACGCACAGTGGGAAAATAAATACACTTCACAGGTGTGAATGGTACCTTGTGTACTGTAGAAAATAAAAGGTGGGATATCTGGCTGTTTGGCAGGTAATTTAGCACTTTGTACACAGTGTCAAACTCTTGTGAGAATAGCGAAGATGTCAGAGATGGGAGAGTGCATTCTCCCTTGCAATTCATGTTTTATTATCTGTACTTTTGAAGATTTGGGAAATCTTTTACCATTTGCACCAGTTGATTTTGATCAAGCCCTGACTGATCAGAGTGGCTAAATTTACTCGTTAAAACCCTGATAGACAGGCTGTTCTGATTCAGCCTGAATATCAGTCAGAATTACAGATGTTTGTTTCAGAGTACAAATGTATTTTCTTCTTTTTCTGGTACATATCATCCAATTATCCACAAAAGCCTGTATTAATCAAAGGTCCATTGAGCACTAATGCAAATGGGGCGCTTAATTAAGCTCCACTGTGATAAGTGGGACAACCTGCTAATTAATTAGAATAGACAGAAGCTCTTTTATGGCCCATGAAAATAATGGGTGGTCCAAGTTGACATGAATTTGGGATTATTGATTAATATACTATCTCCCAGTTAAATGTGATAAGATTAACTTGTAAACAATTTACTGGGTATGCACAGCATTTGAAATAAGAATTAGCCTATTCAAAATGCAGAGAGGGTCAAACCAGCTAAGTCCATTGATGAAAGACCCCCGGATATAAGGGGCAATTTTACATTGATTGTATTTAACAAAAATTATAGGAATAAAATATTATTCATGTACAGATGAGCTCTAAAATGTCTTCATTGTCAACCCATACTGTCATCAACCTAAGTAAAATCAGCAAATATGGTCAGAAGTAACACTTTATATCAGTAGAAGTTAAACTGACAGCAGTTATCTCAGGTAGCACTGATAATATAGATACGTTTCATGTTGTAATTGCAAATTTATTTTCACAGTAGCTAAGGTATTGACTTCATATAATGTCAGCCAAATAGTTTTATTATCAGAAAAACAAACTCTAGCATAAAATGAATAATCTATAATAGTGAATTGCAACAAGAATTCAAGCAGTTTACATCAGTTGGTGTTGAAAAGAGTATAAATCTTCTGTTGGGAAAAAATAAAATGCATAGAACACATACCTTTTAATTCATGAAGATAGCTCCTGTCTTAGACCACTTGGTTCACACCGATTCTGTGCAGAAAACATGGATGTTGGACGGATATTAACAGAAAGGATTTTATTTCCCAGCAACAAAAGCTCTGCAAGTTTCAGTGAAAAGTTGTCAGCCTGACTTGTAAATCACGTTTTCATGCGGCTGTCAAGCTGAACACGGAGCAATAAGTTAGGTTTATTATGCTAGTTGATGCTATATGGAGCTGCTCTGTTGCTTAGAGTAAATGACTAATGTGGGAGATACTGTAAAGCGTTATGGTGCAAAACAAGGAAAAAAACATGTGGACTTTAGTTTTAGCCTCATAGATGATTGTAACAGCATGATGTGAGCTTGCCACTCACTCCATTTCCCTCCCTCTATGATGTATGAATGTTGAATAAAGAATGATGTAAAATGTTTGGTTAAAGGGATATTGTGTAACTTTTGGCTACCAGGGGGCTAAAACTGTAACTTCCCACAGGCCACATGATACCTCTCCCACTTTCTTTCACAAGTTTCCCCTTCTTTCTTCATTCAGTAATGATAAACTTTCAGTCAAAGAGGAGGAAAAAGTGGCACAAAGCAGAGCCCTGTGTGCTTATAAAGAGGGCGCTAAAGCAAAGTGCTCTAGGTCACATGATCCCATGAGAGAACGATCGCCTTCTGCAACATATGTCTGGTTTCTGAAGAGGGCAGCCCCCTCTGCGCTGATATGAAATCATCCATTATTACACACAATAGGCTAATATTATGGATCAAAAGTTACATGGTATCCTATAAATAATCTGAAATACCTTTGAAAAGAATCAGATGCTATTTTATCTGCAGTGACTGACTACAACTTACAAGCAAGCTTGTTACAGTATTACAGTACTGAGGTGAGGAGGAATTGAGCGGACTCTATTCTTTTTTTTTTATTCTAGTAAAAAAACAAAAGAACTTACATACTGGCATGTACGTTGCTCTATACAAACAAAAAGACATTTTCTGCATCTTTATCATGACATTAAGGCATGTCATTGTTATGTGCAAGACATTTTGCACGTCTACAAAATCATGAATTGATCTAGCAAAAGTTTTTAATCAAGTAAGGACGTGGCTTTGTTGTTGTTGTTTTCACAGTTTGGAGTTCACCTTTAAGTTGATAGCTCTAATATATCCTGCGGTTGTGCCCGTGTTAATATTGTTCGTTAAATGTCATTAAGTTGAGGGGCATGCTTTAAGGACACCAATTAAAGCACTAAAGTACTCACAAGAAGCCACTCTGTTTCCAAAGTCATTAACAATCACCTTTAGGACCAAAAGGTCCGACACACATTTAAGGGACATATTATTTATTTTCTTTTATCTTTTTTAGTTTTTGCATAAACGCGAGAGCAACGAGAACAAACATGCTTTGAGCTGAGGTGGAGTGCCAGGGTTTTTGCTAGCCAATCATTGCACCAAACCCTTAAACTCCTTAGAGTAAAAGGTCAGCTGTGCAGAAGAGCCATTAAGAACATTGTAGAGGCTACAGAAAAAGCCTCAAGATAGCTTTGGATCCGGATGGGGGATCCATGGAGAGCAGGCCACTTGGACACAAGTTGGGGGCTAATCACCCCTGACCGGGTCGCCCGGGCGACGGTGTCTGATGATCAAAGACCCGAGACACCCTGTGTTCATCACTGACGATGTGTCCAAGTAGCACCAAGAGGTGTATTCTAGAGCATGCATGCATTTGTGAGCATGAACAATTACTTATTGTTACCATTTTTGAGAATTGTTTGAACAGAAGTTAAGAGACACAAACTGCTGTTGCTTTAATAGAGGTTTTTATTAAATACATGCACACATGATTTGATTTACTGAATTCCAGACTTCTTTTTTCCATGCCATGCACTGAGTATGAATAGAGAAGTTGTTGAACTGACGAATAATGCAAACACAATATGAATATGCTGCACGGATACTTACATCACACCCTCAATGAAAAGGCAAGGAGATTCCTACTTTGTAGCGAGTGAGAGTAAGTATGGAAGCCAGGTGCCCCACTGGACTGCATGACACCTCTACCTCTTGTCACTAATCCAATAAATTGAGATGACTTACTGTATCTTATTGGCTATGTTTGTAAAAGTAAACGCTGTGTGACAGACTCCCATAACAGGAACTGTCTACAGTCAAACTGCACAAACCTGGGTCAAATGCAAGTTAAGCTGTCACTGTCTAGCTATGCCCAATAAAGTAAAATTTAGAAAGATTGTAACTGCATAATATAAGTCCATACTTGAACTTTGCTGATGTCACCTAAATACAATGGAAACGACTGTAAAGAAGGAATTCAGCTACAATAAGCCAGAAGCCAGAAGAAGACAGTTCTCATAGTTTTGTGTCTGGGATTTTTCTGTTTCACACAAGGGGGGGAAATATGGAGCGAGGCCTGAATGTAGTAACAGCGGCTAGATGGAGGTTCTCCCAAGAAATCTTTGTTGTTTGCTTTGTTTTTGTTTTATTTAAGGCTTTTTTCAGCTTAAATTCATACAGACATAGTCAAGGTGAAAGACTCTGAATAAACAGATGTCCCTAAATTCACACAGCTTGCTTTAATAAGACCATCAAAATCTAAGAAGAGGAACTTCAAAGCAAAGCAAAACAAAATGTCCAAAATTAATAGATTTAGTCGCTTCAAAGTTGTGATTTATTCTTTGGTGAAGGAGATAGGTGCCTGTTTCCCAAATAATAAAGGCTTCATTTTAAGAAAATGTTTCACACATAATGAATAAATAAACTCCAGATAATACAACTGAAAACAGCTGGCATAGATTTTTGTTTGCCATTCATAAATTTACTTTCTGTTTGTTATAAAGTTCAGAAATAATCATTTTATTGCCTTTAGGAAAACCATTATACCATTAAAAAAACATGATTATAATATAATTATCGTTGTGGAATTTGAAAGCTGAGCTTACTCAGAAAAATAAAAGCATCAAGAGAGAAGACAGGTACCGATGCTTATGAATGTCTTTCCCTTCCTCTCCCACCAACTCTGCCTTGATATTGTATCTGTGCAGGCAGTTGCCATAGAAACCAAACTTTATTATCCAACTACCCTTTACTACCTTGTGGGAAATATCTTTGTCCACTTGCAAAGTAATTATTTTTTGTATGAATACTAAGCTGCTCTTCAGTAACTGCAAGGTGTCAGACAGCAATATCACAAGTTTTGCCAAAAGAAGAATTGGGGGCAGGGGGGGGGACTCGCATCTTCATCTCATATTCACTGAGTAATAAATAATTTAGAAATTTACCGTGTCGTGCCTGTCATTCTTTAGAAACTTGATTGAGTTCCTTGTTGAGGCTGGAGTTAGAATTTCACTTTCCAAACATCCTATCAATTTATTACTAGTAGCAACTAATGGCAGTGAATGAACAATAATTCCTGCAAAACCTACAGAAATAAACTTGTGCTGTAGGTTAAAAGTAATTTCATTTTTTCACAAATAGCTCATGTCAAAGCAACAGAAATTAAAGCCAACACAAAACTTCTACTAAGAGGGGTGAACACAAGCACTCGAACAGAATGCACTGCACATCTCCCAAATAAAGTGCACCACAGCAAATCCAGAAACATGGAGGAGGAAGGGGATGGACCTAATTTGACCTTTTACAACAGAAAATGTTTTCTTGTTAAAACCCATTGGCAGGCTGTAAGATGAAACCAAGACCATGAGTGGGGAGCGAGAGCTGCTCAGATGTCCCAAGAGGGCAGCAGAAGGCAGTGCTTGTGAACACTCAACTTATGCAGCCCTGTTCTCTCCGGCACTTATATCTGCTCTGCTCGAACAGTGTTTGCAATCGATGTCCTGCAGGGATGCGAATGTGGTAATCTTTTATTTTCATGGACTACACAAGAATTATTTTTAAGGCCGTGTTGTGCAAGTGAATGTGAGGAAGAGGAAGATCTCTGTGCCACACACATGGCAGGTGCGTGACGAAGTCCAAATGCTTTAATTGGAAATTGATGGCTCAGCGAGTGACAGCCTAGCTTTTGATCAAAGAACAGCAGCTGACATCTCAACATATGCCGGATGAATTATTAAAAATACAAGTGACCTCGTGAAGAAATAAATTACTGCTCCTCCCGCATCTGCACATGCAATATGTCATCTGTAAAGGGAAAGTGGAGGTTATTTTTCATTAGCTTAAATCATAATGGCAGCGTGTCACTCCAGACGGATGTGCCATGGAAAGCTGAAGCTTGGCTCTACATCTGTGGACATGGCTTTTTACACTCCAAGGGCAGAGAAATCTTACGGGATAGACTGTCAGTGTGGTTTGAATGATCATCATCTGTAGCAGAGATGAAAATGTTTGTAATTCAAACACTATTTAAACTGCAGTTCAACTGATAATTGAAAATGACAAAAATGCATCCAACAATGCATTCAATTTGATCTTAAATGAAACCGTTTGCTATGAAATTGTTCAGCTTTACATGTACATGGTGATCAGTGCCAGTCATAAAAAGCGAGATTTGAGGAAGGGTTTGCCTATTTTGTCAGTCAGTGGTTCAAAAGGTGACCATTTTTTTCTTTTTTGTGTTCGAGCATTTATATAATCGACTAAAATCAGGGTGTGAAGGGGATTTTGAGCAATATAGTAAAAAATTCCCCTGAAAACATCTCTCCACCTTTAAGTTAAGAGTTTTATTTATGCTCAGAGTTGTTCTGCAGACGGGTAACCAGCATTAGGATAAGGAAGCAGAGAATTAGAAAATATTTGAAAAGGAGCAATACTACAGTACACAGTAACTCCATGTCTAACTGTAATATTTGAGTAGGTAGAAATACACTCAGCAGCCTCCTTATTAGGTACACATGTTAAAAAGATCTGGTTTTTAGTCTGTTGTCCTTTCTTCTTTCAAACACCAGATAATGCAACTGATCACAGTTGGCATAGACAAAAAGTACTCTTTGTCATTTTTATACATCCTGCATCCTCAGTTAAACCTCTGCAGATGATTCAGATGCAGCAGCACGTCTTGTCTTCAACCTGCCTAAGAGCTCATGTCACTCCCCTGCTGATTTCTCTGCACTGGCTTCCAGTTGCAGCAGCATCAAGTTCAAAGCTCTGCTTCTGGCTTACCAAGCCCTAACGCACACGTCTCCGGCCTACCTTCATTCCTTCATCCAGAGCTACTCTCCCTCTCGTCAGCTACGCTCAGGCGCTAAAAAAAGATGTCTGGTGGTTCCACCACAACGCGGCATGAGATCAGCGTCCAGACTCTTCTCCTCTGTTGTCCCCCAATGGTGGAATGAGCTACCCAACTCCGTTTGATCCTCAGAGTCTGTTTCTACCTTTAAGAGCAAACTTAAGACTCATCTCTTTGGAGAGCATTTTTGCAGTATGTACAAATACACTCACCAGCCACCTTATTAGGTACACCTGTTAAAAAGATCTGGTTTTTGGTCTGTTGTCCTTTCTTCTTTCAAACTTCTTCTTTTCTCTTGGTTTTGATTTTATATTTCCTCTAATTACATTTTTTCCTTCTTTTTTTATTCAGTTTCTTAAATTGATTAAATTTCTTTGAAAAAAATAGTTTTGTTCTTAATCGACTTTTTTCATGCTTCTTCTGCAACCTGTTGTGAGGCTTCAATTGTTTTATGTAGAGCACCTTCATTGTCTTGTACATGAAAAGTGCTACATAAATATACTTGCATTGCCTAAAATGCCTGCGGACACAAAAAGATAATAATCCAACCACAGGGCAGCAACTCAATACATTTAGTCACATACCTGATCAAGATGACATGCTGATGTTCAAACGGGATGAAATGGGATTTAAGTGGCATGGTTGCTGGTGCTGGACAGGCTGGTTTGAGTGTTTTAGGAACTGCTGATCTGCTGGGATTTCCAAGGACAACCATGTTGAGTTTACAGAGAATGGTCTGAAAAAAAAAACATCCATTGGGCAGCAGGTGTCTGGCTAAAAAATGTCATGTTGATGTCAAGGGTCGAGGAGAATGGGTTGGAGATGATGAGGCAACAATAACCTAAATAACCAAGACATGCCGAATATCATTTCTGAAAGTAAAACACTGTCAAACACTGAAGCAGATGGGGTTCAAGAGAGTAGAAGACAACCACATTGGGTGCTGCTGCTGTCGGCTAAGGAGGGGAAACTGAGGCAACAGTTCACACAGATTCACCAGAATAGTAAATGACTGGAAAAAGGTTGGCTGACCTGATGAATCTCTATGTCATCTGAGACACCAAGTTGATGAGGTCAGCATTGGAAGTACAGGTAAATAACATGAAAGCATGCATCTCTCCTGTTTTGTATCAGTGATCGGGCCGGTGGTGGTATAATGTGTGGGGGATATTTTCTTAGCACACTTTGGGCCACTTAATAGCAACTCAGCATTGTTTAAATGCCAAAGCCTACATAGGTATTGGTACTGGCCATATCTATCCCTTTATGACCACAGTGTACCCGTCTTCTGATTGCTACTTTCAGCTGGATAATGCGTCATCTCACAATCCTCAATCATCTTAAACTGGTACACTGAACAAGACAATATGGTCACTATTCTCCAGTGGACTTCACAGTCAGCACACTTTAAACCAGAGGACCATCTTTGGAATATGGTGGAATGGAACAGGAGATCCTCATCATGGATGCACAGCCAACAAATGTGCAACTATGTGTCATATCATGTCAGGTGTTGTTTCTCATGTCTGAGGAAGGTTTCTGGCATTTTGTCAAATCTATAACATGAATAGATATTTCTGGAGGTAAAACGGAGTCCAACTCAGTAGATGCAAAGTGTGTAATGAAGTGGCCATGCAGTGTAATCTCAAGAGGTATGGGTACAGGATCATATCAGAGAAACCTCTCCTATGCTAATGACCTAAAATTGATTAAAAGCATAAGATGTTACAAATCAAAACTTGAAATCTTTAAATATTTTGATTAAACTGCTGGATGTAAAAAGAAAGTAGACTTCAAATCAAAGGTATTCTCCATTCACAGTTAGTTTTTTGGTTGTTGTTTTTTTTACCTCCAAATGTGAACTACATTGGCTATGTTCAGCTATAGTTAAATGTTCTTAAATGAAAAATAAAAATGATTAAAAAAAGAATTGGAGTTCATTTATCTATTACAAGTTAAAATCTTGTTGCAGTGCTGCCAAACAGCACTGCCAATTTTTCCTCATGGTCATTATAAAAACTGCAGTCGGAATGAGCTTCAAATGCAGAAAACAGGCCTTTTGTTATATTGAGTTCTGAAACCTACTGAACTTTACAAGTGTGAAGAGAGAAATTAAACAGTTTTTCATCCCAGCTATTTAGGAACAATGTGGTAAGCACAAATGAACACCGTGGCCCAACCACATCAGCTTCTCAGCAGGAGTTTTCCTAACGTCCAGCATGCATTTCTTCCACACACGATGTACATTCCCAAGATGTTCTTGCCGTGAGGCGACAGTAAATCAGTGTGCCTCCAAAAGTGTGCCCGTTTATTTATAACCTTGTCCTGTAAGTGTAACATCATGTGGAGTGACATTCTGTGGTGAAGTTGGAGCAGACAGGCTGGTTTGGAAAGGGGCCAGAGGCCAACCTGATCTCACAAAAAATGTGAAATTTTCTAACATTGTGAATATTTCACAAATTTGTGCGAGATCAGGTTGCAGAGACAAAAAAACAGAGAGCAAGCAAATTAGCAGGGATCTTAAGGTTCAGACAATCAGAGCATTCACTCTGGAGACAAAGAGCAATTCATTTGAGAATAATGACCATTCACACCTGAGAAGATTCTTTTGAGTTACATGATGCACAATTAGCACTTAGGTTCTCAGAGTAGCTGGACCATTAACAATCACCTTTTCCCATTTCTTAACCTGAGTGAATATTCATAATCACAACCGACTATACTTGGTATACATCTGCTTCATTAAATGCTTACCTAAAAAACACTACTCATGCATTTTTGTTGCAAGCAGTACACAATGGAGGGCTGCAAAGGGTTTGCGCACTTTCATTTTTATCTGGATCCAAATAAAGAACGATTACTACTAGTATTGATAACTCAAGACACTGTTTGTTTTTACATGCATTGTAATGTCAAAAATGTCAAATTTTACAGCTTCCCTAAAATGTTTTTTATTCCTCCCTCGAGACCAAACCTGATCCCTTTTTTCAGAGCTGTTAAGTAAAGCTGCTTAAATCAATCAATCAAACTTCATGCAGCACTTTTTCATACAAAAAAATGCAGCACAATGTGTTTTTCAATGATATATAATAAAACAAAAACCCCGGCCAAGTCTTCCAGACCACAGACCCACGAATCAAACAAACACAACAAATGAACACACAGGGCTGTTCTCAAAAGTGTTCTCTCAACCCTTACTAAGTTGGAGTAACAAAAATAATAATAGATGTTAAGCTGAAATAAAATAAAAAGGTTAAGTATTAAAACAAATTTATTAATGACAGTGGAATATCAAAAGCCATCTTTATTTTTTCTTTTGTTTTTTGATTTGCGTTTGTGTTTTGACACATGTGTTTTGTACAATATCTGTCTTGGCACTTGTGAAAGTGTTTAATATTTTGCAAATTATCTCTAAAATGTGAATTTGTTTTTCGGAATGTATAAGTGTTTACTACAAGTAATTATGTTGTGAAATATGTTAATATTTTTTTCATATAAATGTTTTTGCACACCTCAACACTCATAATTAATAATACAAATTATACAAATGTGTTAGATAAGTAATAAGTAAAATAGTAAAACGTAAACTAATAAAACCAGTTTTAACATTGTAAAAGTAATCGTGTAAAGTAGAAGTAAAATACTTATTAATACTAAAAAAGATATTCACTTAAAAGCCTTTGTAAAAGCCTTGAGCTGTATTTTAAATACACGTAACAGTGGTAAAATGATGCATGCTAGTAAAAAATGTTTATATGCTTGCTATAAAAACAATTGTGAATCCGGAGGTTGAACACAGACTCTGGCCTTCTGTTCATATCAGCAGTTGTTTAAAAGGTTGAGTCAGATAGCACCGTCTCTGGGTTCAAATGGCTTAATACAAACCAAGAGAACCTTAAAGGCAGAATTTGTAATAATTTGTTGCAATTTTTAACAATTTTTTTCGAACACCAGATGGCAATAATGAGTAAAACCACAACTTCGCCACTTTCACAAAACACCACACGGTGGCAGTAGTGAGCAAGTCTCTCCACCCCTCCAACTGCCGCCCCACAGCAGCACCGCTGTCATCTGACCGTCAGGAAGACTGAAGTTTATTTACGAGCTGTGACAACAACCAATTTGTCACCTTGCAGTGAACTGGTAAGTAGCCTAACTGTTAA
>JAVQJG010117245.1:0-11391 GCA_036024015.1 Craterocephalus amniculus
CTTCCGCGAGCAACTCCAGAGTGGAAAAGGGTCCAGCCCCTCTCAAGGTTTCGGGTTCCAGAGCCCAAGCCGTGCGTCGAGGTGAGTCCAACTATATCTAGCCGGAACCGCTCAACCTCTCGCACCAACTCAGGCTCCTTCCCCCCAAGAGAGGTGACGTTCCACGTCCCAAGAGCCAGCCTCTGCAGCCGCGGATCGGACCGCCAGGGTCCCCGCCTTTGGCTGCCGCCCAACTTTGGCTGCCGCCCAACTCACACGGCACCCGACCCCTACGGTGTAATACATTTTATACAATTTATACAATACTGAAACAGTTCCTACAACTCAGAGTCGTAATCTAGTGCTTGAATGAACCTGATTGTCCATTTTAGAGGTTATGTGGGAGATAAAAACAATATAAAGAGAATATATTTTAAACTGGGGAATACAACAAGACCACTGCTGAGATGAAAGATATGAAAATGGAGGGCATCGTCATACTTTATATGGCAACTCATCAGGGAAAGACTTGGCTCTTTTCATTTATCTTGATGATAAAAAAAAAGAATTTTGAGGACCACAATGTTAAAATTTGGACAGATAAGTGGTGTGAGTGGGAGGTGAAAGTAGCCATTTTTGCCCAAGAAGTGAAAACACAGGACTGAGATGTCACCTCTCCCCCATACACAATAGCTTTTTTTCAGCTATCCCAAGGAGAACTATGACACCTTTTCACACTTGGCCTCAAGTGAAACCACGGACAATGGCAACTCAGACTTTAGTTGAGTCCCAACTCATGATTGTAGATTCTAAAACATCAATGGATTCAAAGGTTAAGTAAAATAATCTAAATCTCTACAGAGCTAAAGAAGCTCATCTACTAAAACATATTCAAGAAACTAAACCCATTCATCTGACTTGACTTAACATTTGTCCATTACCTGGATGAATGAGAATCTTCACAGACAGAACCAAACATTCATATTCAGACAATAGTTTAGTCTTATAAAAATAAAGCTATTTTCCATTGCAAAAATAAAAGGTTTTATGTTTGTTTCATTTGGCTCCCCTTTGCTGCAGCAAAACTGCAGCTATTCCTCCTGGGGTCTGACTTATGAAATGTAGAACAAAAACGAATGCAAAACATTAAGACCTATCATAAAAATAAAAAAGGGAATAAAAGAAAAACAAAAAAAATGTAAAATATAAAAATAATCATCCCGTAATGCAAGTGAATTATAGTTATGACATCATGTGTTAGAACTTTGAGGACTGAAAATAATTATTGGACAGGAGACAAAGACTTTTTAATCATGTGATATTTAACTGACGTCATTCTTTTATTTATGTTTATGTAAACTCTATGAAACTAGACAATGAATACTGTTACAGTTCATATTAAAAAAAGTCGACTTTATTAAACCCCAATTCCCTCCTGGAACAAAACCTGGACCCCATATTCTAGAGAGAAAAAGATAAATTATGAAAATCCATTTTTTTAAAAAGGCAGGGGGGACCAATATTGTTTAAAATAACTAACTAAATAAACATTCAAACACTGAGAAAGAAAGATTAAACACAATTTGAATCTAAATAACAAAAACAAAACAAAAAAAAAGGAAAAGGGAGAAGGCGCTAGTCCTAGGTGCCTCATCGACATCCACACTCATCCACCACCATGTCCTGGTAATGCCGAAGCACCACGTTGTCATTGTTGTCGTAGTAGAGCATGGAGATGGGGGAGAGTCGGATGGGCACGCAGCAGGGCTGAGGCGTCCCCTGTGGGTCCAGGGAGTGCACCAGGGTCTGCAGGATGGCGTGGTTGGTGCCGTTCAGGCTCTCGCTGAGCGGGAATGGGCACTCGCCGTGGCAGTAGTTGGCCATGTAGCCCTGCGGGGCGATGATCCAGTCCTGCCAGCCCACGTCTTTGAAGTCAATGTAGAGCCGTCGAGCTTTGCAGACATTACTGGGAGTCACTGGGAGGTGGATAGCGCTTCTCTTCTGCCTGGAGCGGCACTGGTGAGGGTTGAGGGACACGGCGACCAGCGAGGCCTCAATCAGAGGAAAAGTGAGGGCTGGTTCCATTAAAAAGGAGTTACCAGGGTAAAAAGGATCGAGCTCCTCTGCCTCTGAACTAAAAGGAAGAAGCTCCAAAACCAAACCGTAGTTGTGTCCTGCTTTGCGCCAACTTTCTGCCAACAGAGTGAGGTCCATGGTGATGGCGGTGGGCTCCAGCTGCAGCTGGGCCGACTGCGCCAGCAGGAGTCTGCGGTTGGCCCGAGGATCGGCCCCCCTCAGCGTGGCTCGGATCACTTTATACAGCGACACGCTGATGGCTCCGGAGCCCCGCAGGAACTCTGCAGGTCTGAGAGGCTTCCAGTGGAGCTTGATTTCCAGCTGAGCCAGAGACAGCAGCTCCACAGGCTGCAGGACAGACATGTTAAAGAAAAGCTGCTTCTCCAGACAAGCATGACAGCTGCTGCTCCAGCCCGACACCAGCCTGCCTGCAAAACATCAGCAGGGAGACAAGCACTTAAACAAGGACTCAGGTTTTGTGTGTGTGTGTGTGTGCATGGCAACGTGAAGAATAAATTCTCACAAGTGATTATCTCCTCCAGAAACACACACTGCGCCTGTACTCGCTCTGCATTTTTAGCAGCACCCCAGAGGTCTCTTGAAGCCCCTTTCCAGGGTGATTCCAAGATGATTCCAAGATAACTTTTCCTGAGGTTTGGCTTCATTTAGGCCCACATGTGTTTGGCTTGCTCTGCATCGTTACTGAATAAGACTTTTCATTAATCACTAATTTACTTGTGCTCAGCTCAAATCCTGTTCAATATGTTCAAATCTCTATGGGATTTGTAAAATATAAACAAAAATATGTTTTTTTTTGTGCTGCAGATGTAGCCTGCTAACTTCTTAGATCAAGTAAGGCTGTTGACAAAAATGGAAATTAATTTAACATTTGTTTCAAAATTGTGCAACTCATCCTAGTGAACTGTTCATTTCACCTCAAAATTATGAGTGAGTTGAACTAAACCAAAAATATACTTTTCTCGGTTACATAAAAATCATTTTGACCTTAATTGAATTTAATTGTATTGAATTTTTACCTTGGTCTTGGACGTATCGGATGATGTTGCCGCGGACTCCGTACTCGGACACCGTGCACGGGTCGCTCTCCTGGGCCTGCAGCTTCTCTGACTTCCGGAACATCTTCCAGAGCGCTGAGGGGACTTGGCGCCGGGGCTGGTGGGCCCCTGCGGGCCGGGGCAGTCCGGTGAGGCCCAGAGAGCTGAGGAAAAGCCGCTCCTGTTTCTTCATGTCCTCCACGTCCGACAGAGCGCGCGCGCCGACCAAACACACCGCGAACAGCACCAAGGAAGCCATGCCTGGACTCTTGCTCGTCACCTGTAACGTTTGTTTTAACCGGAGGAACCTCCCGGTGTGCAGCTGCATCATTATGTTAATCAGAGGAGGGTGGAGGATAAGCTGGCGATGAGTTGGGGAGGACACGCCACTGCGGGACTGGTGTCAGGTCAGATCCCCATGGAGAAAGAGTGAGCTTCCCAAACACCTACCTGGAAAACCTCACACGGGTTTTAGAGTCACGCATTGACACGTTTTGCATCATTTTCCAATATCTTTCCAGAGCTAAAAGCAAGTTTATATAAACATATTTATAACTTGTACCAGGCAACACAAAAGCAATACGTTCAAGTTAAAGGAAGAGTTAGTTAAAACAATTATTATACGCTGAGAAATTAGTTCACAAATACCTTTGAAAAAAGAGGAAAAGGGAAATAACTAGAAAAGTCAGGCCTGGGGAATGATAAGGGAAAACGACAAAGGGTAAGAAGAGGATAGGTCTTGTTTTATTCGTAATAAGGACTTTTAACTCTAATCCAAACATTACAGGAAACGTGGTAAAATCGAGAATATTATCTCTCACTCTGTAGCATTTCTGATGAACTGAAAGATTTTCGTGGAAACTGCATAAGCACAGTAAACATCACAGTCATGATTAAATAAATGCAGAGCAGTTTTTCAGCACCACGTTGGGACAGTCATACAGATATTAAAAAGTTGCTCCGCAGATCTCTTAAATGGGTAAACTGAAGGACAAATCAATCAAAAAGACTAAGTAAAAATTTACCTGACCTTGGGGTCTGTAAGTAGTGTCACTGAATAAAAGGTTTCCCAGGTGTCATCTGCATAAGTCACAATGCCTGATGATTCTGACCACAAGAGATGTGAAGACAGACCCAGATGTATACCTTCCATTCATTAGTGACTGCTATGATGACTTTGCTCAGACATAGTTTTATTATTAACAAACAAATCAATGAATTATTGGAATAAAACTCAGACATGGACTCGCAGCATCTGCTGTGCTGTAACTGAGATTCGACAGAAGGCTTGCACTTTTTACTAAAGAAGACAGAGCAATTTTGTTGTTCCATCGATGTGTTTATAGCACCATCTAGTGCACAGTGAGGGTACCTCCTCATTGTAATACAAATTCACAACAGAGCAGTAATGTACTGTATACTGTATATATATGTATGTATTCTCACTGACATCTAAAACATTGGGACTGAAAATCTTCACTTTTAACTTTTTAAAAAGCAAAACGGACTTGCTATCCATCAATTTCTAAGTTGCTTAAACAGCAGCTGATTTTACTCAGATTATTTCTTGAAAGAATTCTCAGGAGGCAAAATCTGATTTAATAAACCCACGTAGCTTACTTGCCTTGCTTCCTGTTCAGAGCTGCCACCAACATGCATCTCTGATCACAAGTGGAAAACACTCAGCACACATATGTTGCATCACACATGGGATGGAATGAGAGTGCATTTAGATCCAGTGACTCAGCTCACATTCAGAGGTGCTACAGATGATTTTGTCCACATTTGTTTTGCAGTCAGATCACAGACATGTCACATTAAAGAACCCAGACAAGCTCTGTTTACTGCATGCAGCATGGATGCTTCTTCAATGAAAAAGGGCACCACACCGATCAGGCACAGGAGAACATATGAATGAGCAGCAGCTGTCCAGAGCAAAATGCCTCAGTGGTGTCAGAGGTCAGGGAAGAATGGGCAGACTGGTTGGGGACAGTAACCAACGTAAGCAAAACAGTATTTCTGAACACAGAAAACGTCCAACCTTGAAGCAGATGGGCTTCAGCAGCTGAAGACCACGCCAGGTGGCACTCCTGACAGCTAAGAACAGGAAACTGAGTCTGCATTTTACACAGACTCATCACAATTGGACAATAGAAGACTGGTAAAAAGTTGCCCGGTCTCATTTCAGCTTGATGACAGGGTTAGAATTTAGCAGAAACAACATGAAAGCATGGATCCATCCTGCTTTGTCGCAACATATCAGACACATGGACATGGTCTAATGATGTGGTGGATAGCTGCCCCTTAGTACCACCTCAGCATTGTTTTAACTCCACATTCTATCTGATTGCATATCACTTTACATTCACAGTGTACAATCTTCTCCTTCTACTTCCAGCAGGATAAGGCATCATGTCACAAAGCTCAGATCAACTTTAACTGGTTTCTTGAATATGACAATGAGACACTCCGACAGTCACCAGCTCTCAATCCAATATTCCACCTTCGGGCTGTGGTGGAACGGAGATTTTCATCATGGATGCGCAGCAACTGCGATGCTATCAGGTCGATACATTGGCTAAAATCCCTGAGGAATGTTTCCAGGAGGCTGTGTAGCTAAGAGCTGCATCAGTGGATTTTCTTGTTGATTAAACCTACAACGATGGCCTTATTATAAAACGCTCCACATCAGTCAGATCAGAAGAGTTACATAACACTGCTTGTAAATAATCCCACAACAAATGCAAATCTGAAGCGTGGGAATGTGCAAATGACAATGATGTGAAGCTGACAGACCTCCTGATGCCCAGTTGGCTGCTCATCACAGCCATCTGTGAAAAAGGTGATTACTGGCCTACAGAGAAGCTAAATGAGCTCAGATTCGTGTGGTCACTCAGGACGCATTTCAATGCAAGGCTTGAATATACACACATAGATGTGTCCATTTTTGAAGAATCACCCAGGATGTAGATTATAAATGTGAGTCCGTGTTTCCCTTCATCAGAAAAAAAGTAGCATATTATCATTTATTGTTAAATTAAGGGAAATTTATCATGTTATGAAGGTATAAAGTGACATATATGAAGTGACTCATGTATGAAGGTATATTATATAGAGAGCACAGGGTGGGGGTTGCTTCTGTAACAAAATAAAACCAGTTATTTTTCTCTGGAGCTCATTAGATACACACCAGCTACCACGATGCCATTAACACCACACATCCAGTCACTTCCATTGATTTTTTAATATAGTTGGCAATCAAAGATGATTTTGATTTGAATCATTATTTACAGATCGTTATGTACAGTGGTCAAAGAGCAGGAGGAGGCTGTAGATACATCGGAGGGGGGAGGGGACAGCTGAGGGGTTAGAAGTAGCCGACATTCTTCCTTCCAAATACATGAATGAATAAAACCCAAACGTCCCATTTCATTCGTTCGCTCGCTCGCTCACTCACTCATTCAACAGTGACGGTATGTGTGCATAGCTCGGACACAGAATTGGCGACGCAAACACACGCACAGAATAAATATGCACACGCTGCAGTGTACATGAACAACCCACTGACGACGGATAAGACGGCGGTGTGCACCGGCTGATCACCGTGTAAAAGTCTCACCTGAAAGTGCACACCCGTACAGAAACAAAGACCCTCTTAGGGACACGGAATCACAGCGGAACAGAAACATCATGCACACACACACACACACACACACTTAGTCTGAACCTCTTATGTCATCACTGGGTTTGTATTTGAGTTTTGCCTTGATGTTTACATTATAATAAATTATGCTTTAAATCGATCCTGCAGGTGCAACATTTTAAGACCATTTTCTCTTCAGCGCTTTCTTCTTTACAAATTGTTACAAATTACCACGATCTCATTAATTAATAAAGAAAAAAATCCCAAGTCAACATTTAGCAGTGGGTGCAGATATATTCATCAGTGAGTAAGACAAACTCCATATGTAAGTGGAGAGCACCAAAATGTAATAAAAACTTTATTTCTAGTTCAATGTCCATTTTAAATTCCTTTTATTCTTTCGTTAAAAAAAGAGTGATGCCTGTTTGACAACAAAACAGCTCTGAAAAGAAAGTGCCTGTCAGGATGAGGCTAAACCCCTGTTTACTCTCCCTGGCTGATTGCTGGGTCAGACCATGCAGCGGTCATCAGTCCTAGCTGGTACCCGGACTTTCAACCAATCTCACCATCTTCACTGGGAAACAGCTGATCAACAAACAGCCAAAGACCCCGACACCCCCACCATTCCACCTCTCAGCATGAACATCACCCTTTTCCTGTTGATTAGCTAACAGCTGTGTGGAGAAAAGGTGATTAAACTCAGCAGGTAGTCCAGATTGTGCTGTAGTTGTCTTTCTGGTGTCTCACACATGTCAGACATGTAGTCTGATCACCGTTCATATCGGGAGGGGGGGCGTATTTATAGAACTGGGCGGGGCAGAAGGGTATACCAGATTTAAGTATTTTTTTTCTGTTTTTTAGAAGCAACCTACTCTGTAACATGTGAACATCAAGGCAAAAGTCTCGAACAGAAGAGAACTTCCAGCTTGTCACACTCAGTCAAAGTTACAGTACTTCAGTAGCTGATCAAGGCAAACACACATCTGGGGCTTTGGTGCATTGTGGGACAATCAGGAGTAGCTCTTTTTTTCTTTTTCTTCCCAGTTCAAAATAGCACGACAGGTGCAGATCAGACTGATCAGTCCGTATATATATTTATATATTTATATCTATAAATCCATTTAATGAGCTATGTACACAGTATGGCAACAATTCTTCATCTAAATTTATCAGCAGTAGTCGTCGGCTCTTCACTGTCTGGTCTGTAATGTCTCCAGTGATGTGAACGTTTCATGCGTAGGGGGTGGAGTCCATACCAGCGACCAGCAGCGGTCCTTGACATGGGCTCGTGGACCTGATGGGCCCCGGAGCTCGGCAGAGTTCATCCGGAGACTGAGTCCTACAAAGAGGTGCGTGGGTCATCTGAACACCAGGGTCATGTAGCGTTGACCTCCATGATGTGATCGTCGGTGGAGGGCAGCACCAGGACCTGCTGTCCGTGGCTGTGGTTGAACACCTGACCGGGGCTGAAGGGCTCCAGACGCGGCATGGCCACGCCCTTCTGCTGCTGGTCGCCGCTGCCCACCGAGTGGATGCTGCCCCGGCTGCGGATGCTCGCCGTGTCCCCCTGGTCGTCCAGCGTCTTGTCCAGCAGGGACAAGCTGTCGTTCTCCACGCAGCTGTCTGTGGGAGGTATTAAATGAAAAAAAATCTGATGAGTATAATTGTGGGTTTTAGTGGGTGTTTTTTTTTTTCAAGCAGATGAGAAGGTTTCAGTTTTCTGTTCCAAACCGATTATTCTGATGTCATTTGGTGAGTCTGATACACAAGTAGGTGATATATAGTTCAGTGATGATTTTAAAGAGTCAACAGGAACAAGTTTTAGAGTAATAAGCTTCAGATTTTCTCCTCTTTTCGATGCTTTTGAGAGTCAAACAGCACAGATGGAATCAGACTTGGACACCAGATGAGGCTCTCTGGCTGTCAAGGAACTGATGTCCATTTTATTTTCCCATTTTCCAAGAGAACAGATTGGTCAGGAAGTGGTCCATATACTCTCTCTTATTACTGATCTCTTATCTTAAGACCTAACCTTTTCTGGAGCACATGTTGCCATGGTGATGCAAATTGCTGGGAAATGAGAGTTTTTTTGAGTCAGCTTTGTAGTTTCCTATAATCTACAAGCTATTTAAACGCACTTTGCCTTCAGTGCTTTGTTTACAAGTTCTTTTTCTAAACATAACATGTAGAGATTAAATGTCACATGCGCTGTCTACATGACATTAATGTAGTTTGACCCTCTTGCTTTCCAATGAAGTGAAACTGAAATACCACTGCTGTTTACCACGTGATACTCGTATCACCACATGCCACCACTTGAAGCATTGGGAAGTTTCGCCCAGCTGCCTCCATATGACCGAACAGAACTAAAAGCTCCATATTGTAATATATCATTTGAAAATTATTTGTTGAAAAATGTGCAATTAGATTGTTTATCATTATCATCAGATTATCATTCAAAGCAAGCAAACAGGTTACAATGAGTTTGTTGTTTACAGATGACATGGAGTCTAAATTTACTAAGATAACAATTCATAGTGGACTCAGAAAAATCAATGCAGGTACAACTTCTGCCTTTAGGTGGCATAGATGGACAGTTTAGTGGGATTAAATATGACCATGAACCATAAAACCCAATTTTAGATTACTATAATTATTAATTCATTACAAATGAATGAATGACTTAATAAATAAATAAATACATATATAAATGTTTTCAGGTAATATTTAGACAGTTTAAACTTCTGTGGATAAATACTAGTTAAACTTGATTTCTAAACCTGAAAAGCAATAAACAGTATGTTTCTTCAATGACAGGAATATTGCTCATACAGCTCTTTTTATTTCTTGACATCCACTATTAAGCTCTCCTTATCCATTTAATAAACGTAGAGAAGAAAAAACAGAAAAACAAAAATGGCTAAAGCACCACAGAAGAGCTGTGAGGGGATGGAAGGTAGGATTAACTTGCATGTAGTGATTTTTATGAGTTTTCTTTGTCCAGAGGCACAAATGCTTGGAAACAGGCCTAAGTTAAGAATTTCTGGCAGCACATCATACAGGAGCAGTTGTTTTGATGCAGGTGCGCTCTGACCTCACCTCTCCATCCCTTCACTGAACATAAACAATGTGTGTGTACTTTGATGTTCAGGTGGTCGTACCGGGGTCTGGCTGAATGGCCACTGCAGCGGTGTGAGGCAGGTACTTGAGCACTTTGATCTTGGGGAAGGGCAGGTGTCCTGCGAACAGAGGCATCACCTGGATCTGCACCTTGTGTGTGGCGTCGGCCTTCATCGGCATCGACACCATCCCTGAACTTTTGCCACAAACCGCCCAGTTACTGCTGCTGTCGGCCACTGTGGACACACACACACAGCCAAACACACACACATTAGCTACAGCCACAGAGGACTCATGATTCGTTGCCTTTAAAGACTTTTCTGTGACACTGAAAATAAAATGGCTATAATGCAATGATCTACAAAATGACCACAAGTCATACATCTATAGTATTTAGTTCCAATACAATTTAAGAAAAGGTCCATGAATCCATGTTTATGGAAAGCTGATGCCGTGGTGTCAAATAAAAACAGTCTGTGGTTTGTTATTTTTTAGCTTATCCTTCATGTAATTCTAATAACTTCCCCTGGCATTAGTAAAACATTTCTTTCACTTTGCAAACATTCACTGTTAATGTGATAAGACATTCATTAGAGAGAACAAAGACTCATAACAAGAAGTTATAAACACAGGAAACTAAATGTGTGACATTTTACATGAAAATCTGTTTTATTTAGCAACTGATCTTTAACACAGCTGCTGATTAATTAGCATCATTTAGCAAAACCATTTCAGCACAAGTTCCTTTTTCTAGTTGACAAAGTAAAGCATGCCCTTTTCTGCGCATTTACATCATTAATTTTGGAGATAAATTTAGAATATTCCACTACTGTCTAAAGAATAAAGAAATCGGTTTATCACATAATCATATATCACAGGTTAGAAGAGTTTATTATGGGTGAAAACCCGGGTGATGACATACCTTCATACATAAGTTTGGTGGTTTTTAGGCCGTCGGTGTCAGTTTTGCTGTCCTCTGCTATCTCTCCCTCTGCAGGTTCAGTCAGTCGTGTTATAAACACATCGAGTGTGCAGAGTAAACCGGAGCGACAGTGCTGCTCGCCAGCAGGAGGCGAGATCTCCGCTCTCACACTGTACAATGTCTGACAGCATGACAGAGAGGTTATCTACGCTGGGGAAGTCTCACACAGCAGCAGGATATGATCAACACCTCAGACACAATGGTTGCAACGGTTACAGGTTATACGCCAGGCTTTTAAAGTGGCAGATTCACTCCGAGGGAAGAGTTTCAGGGACTTACAGTGACTCTCTCGAGCTGGAACTGGTAGTGGAAGGGTTTGAAGGCAGAGGTGTCTTGGTTGAGAGGAGAGAAGTTGGCAGAGAAAACGCACTGCAGACAGGAAGGCAGGTCATCCTTCCACCTCACCTCCCACAAGCAGAACACACTGTGTTTGCTGCACAGAAGCTACACACACACACACACACACACACACACACACACACACACACACACACACACACACACACACACACACACACACACACACACACACACAC